>NW_021011500.1:821249-911141 GCF_003987935.1 Bombyx mandarina
CATTTTGGACGCCAACTTGGCTTTGCCTTCCAAATGACTCCGAAACTGGACATCGCTCGAAATGTCGACCCCAAGTATCCCAATACTCTCGGAAGGTTGCAGGGATACTCCTTGGAATTGCGGCGCCATGACAAAGGGGTCCTTCTTCGCAGTGAACGCGCAAACTTGTGTCTTTATCGGGTTGAATTGAACCAAGTTCAATTCACCCCATTCGGAGACTCGCCCCAGAGAGTTCTCCACTTCAGACACAAGTTTTGATCGTCTCTCTTGCACCGCGCTCCGAGAGAGACTCTGATGGCCGATATATCGCGCATCTCCCGTGCTGTCATCCGCATAGCAATGCATGCCATCAATAGACAGCATGTCATTGATATACAGGATGAAAAGCGTGGGGGAGAGCACCGAACCTTGTGGAACGTTAAATTAACATTAAATTAAAATTAACGTTAAGCTTACTGTTAAATGCGCCACCCACTTTGAGATATAAGTTCTAAGGTCTCAGTATAGTTACAATAGCTGCCACGCCCTTCAAACCGAAACGTATTATTGCTTCACGGCAGAAATAGGTGGAATGGTGCTATCTACCCGCCCGGACTCACAAGAGGTCCCACCACCAGTAATAGTGTTGATGAACACGAGACCACAAAAAGAGCGTTAGCTTTGTAAATAAAAGCTGCATCCTCTAGTTCGACTGACTTAGCAGTGGTGTGGTCTCCGCAGAGTGTCGGAGCGGCAGATCCTGCTGTACAACGCGGCACAGTTGGAGGCGCCGCTGTGCACGCTGGGGCTGGACGTATCTCCAGCTGTTTTGCAACCTCACCTGGACCACGACTCCGCCACGCTGTTCCTCACGGGCCGGGTACGCACCCCCCTAACTCCTACCGACTGACCATAGAGACTCTTTGGCGGGAACGCGAGGAGTGAAATTGTGTGATTTGTTTTTAGTGTTTCTTCAGTTCTAAATGTGTAATAACGGTGGTTTATTAACTGTTTGATATCTGTGAAAATGCACCTAATGTGGTAAAATGAAACAAAGCCGCTGGACGTAACTTCTCGGGATCCTCCAAAAAGTCCACTGAAAAAATCTCAGTAAATGACCACTATTTCACTGAGATTATTTCTCATCCCATATCATTTCATTTCATTTCACTCCAAATTATCATTTTTCATAAAAAATAAGAATAAAAATTAAAATAAGACATGACTTAAAGGTCTTAGTTACCAGGTTATAAAATCTCTTAGAAAAAAAAACTGACTGACCCTACGTATAACGGTTTTCGGTGTCAAACTGTCCCAATATAGCCCTTCGAGATTATCGCTCTCGGTGCTAAGTGATTACCGCTTATTAAGTGGTCAGGCACTTCTCTTCACTACCTCTAACCAAAAAGGTCAAAGGATAAGAAAAAAGTTTCATTTCTATGAAGCTTTTTTATTGCTTAGGTGGGTGGACGAGCTCATGGCCCACCTGGTGTTAAGTAGTTCCCGGAGCTCGTAGCCGTCTACAACGTAAATGCCGTCGCCTACCTTGAGTTATGAGTTCTTAGATCTCAATTTTTACAGTACAATGCTTAAAATGTCTGTTTTACTGCAACTTTCCAAACGATGAGTTGTACTGTGCCTACAAAACTGTCTTCGCCAATTCCACTTCAAGATAGATTTGTTTACTTTCCAATAGACCGATCTCGGATATTCTAGAATATTCTAAACGTCACAATATTAGAAACAAAAGTGTGTCAATGGACCGTTACCGAGGAGTGACGGTTGACGGTCCTCTGGGTGATGATCCCCTGGGTGACGGTCTCCGGTGTGATGGTCTCCTGTGTGACGGTTCACGGTGTGACGGTCACCTGGGTAACGGTTCCCGAGATGTCGGTCCCCTGGGTGACAGCGCGTGCGACTGTGCAGGGTGACTCCACCATCTACTGCTACGAGGTGACGGGCGAGGCGCCGCACCTGTGCGCGCTGTCCCACCACCGCTGCGCCACGCTGCACCAGGGCATCTGCTTCCTGCAGAAAAATCTTGTCGCTGTCGAGAAGGTACCGTTGTGTGTGTGTGCAATAAAGCTTACTATAAAGTCAATGATTGTCTAGAAGATTGCACAAAGTGGGAATTAGTTGCTCGCTCCGGGCATTTCAATATTGCAATAATTGTTACTTTATAATACATCTTGTAAAAATGAATATTTAAGAAAAATCTAATATATAAAAAAAAGACATGCCCGCTGAGTTTCTTGTCAGTTCTTCTCTGGACGGAGGCTAGTTTTTGTGTATTGGCGGTAGTTCTTTTTGACGTTCAACAAGTATTACTTTCATTTATGTTGAATAATTTTTTTTTTATTTGATTTGATTTGATTTGATTTGTGTGTTGCTAACGGTCCGCGAATACGAGGGTAGTTTGTTTATAGTGAATTATTGAAAAATTGTGTGCCGCGTATCTGTGGCGATAGTGAAACTTTCGGAAGTATTCTATTTCGTTCTCTCGCCAGTTAAATCGATATGTTTGTCTCATTTCAAATGTCAAAAAGTTTTCATATTTCCTTTTAGGTCGAATTCGCTCGCGCATTGAGACTTACGAATGGCAACATCGAGCCCCTGTCGTTCACGGTGCCCAGGATAAAGGTACTCCTGCTAATATATCATTTTCGTTGTATTATTATTATTATGTTTTTTTATTGCCTTTGTAGGCAGAAGAGCATACGGCCCACCTGATGGTAAGTGGTCACCGTCGCTCATGGAAGTCAGCAATGCCAGGGGCAGCCGCTGCCTACTTTCAACACTTTTGTGTTGTGTTACGAAGGCTTCCAATTGAAATAGAAATCATTGCCGTTCGAATCTTCAAGGATATAAAGAATTCTGTAGATATAATGTACATTATTATAAGCTTCAAACTAAAGACGGTGTATATCTATTTATTCATACCTCCTGTATCTTTATCTGTCCAGAATTTCGGGTAATTAAAGGGCTGTCTGGAAGAAATCGCTTTTAGTGATAAGACCGCCTATTGTACAAACGCTTCTGAGACATTCAATGAGATCTAGATTAACAAATTTTAATGTATATTGAGAAGTACTGTATTAGTATTTTTTTTTGCTTAGCTGGGTGGACGAGCTCACAGCCCACCTGGTGTTAAGTGGTTATTGTTAAGTGGTCAACGTAAATGCGCTACCCACCTTGAGATATAAGTTCTAAGGTCTCAGTATAGTTACAACGGCTGCCCCACCCTTCAAACCGAAACGCATTACTGCTTCACGGCAAACCTACTCGAGCGGACTCACAAGACGTCCAGTAAAAATACTTGTGGTATCGGGTATACGTGTGGTCTCATGCCAGTACCGCGTGTCTGCAGAGCGAGCTTTTCCAAGACGACCTGTTCCCGGCGACGCTGGTGACGTGGCAGCCCTGGCAGGGCGCGCAGGGCTGGCTGCAGGGCCGCCCCGCGCCCCCCCGCCACCGCAGCCTGCAGCCGCCCGGCATGCCCGCACGTGCGTAGCGCCCATTTATTATTATTTTCCTACCTATGCTAAAAGCCCTTTTTTTTAAAGGGATTTTATGACCTGGTAACTAAGACTTTTAGGTCAAATCTTATTTTTTTAATTATTTTATTTAATTTATATTCTTATTGTCATGTAAAATGATAATATGGAGTGAAATGAAATGAAATGAAGATTATTATAATAATTTGAGACATTAATCAACTGGTATGAAATTATATTAAATGAGACACAGACCACTAAGTTTCTCGCTGGATCTTCTCAGTGGATCGCGTTCCCGATCCGGTGGTAGATTCTGCGAAGCACTGCTCTTGCTAGGGCCAGTGTTAGCAACACCTTCAGTTTGAGCTCCGAGAGCTCACCTACAACTTTTGTCTATTGCTTAGATGGATGGACGAGTTCACGGTCCACCTGGTGTTAAGTAGATACCGGAGTCTATAGACATGAGTTGTATGGCCTTACTTTTAACAGTACCACAGCTGCCCCGCCCTTCAAACCGAAACGCATTACTGCTTCACGACAGAAATAGGCAGGGCGGTGGTACCTACCCGCGCGGACTCACAAAACGTCCTACCACCAGTATTCATATAGAGACGATGCATTCAAGAATACCTTAGTCTGCATTATTATTTATATTGCGTTATCATTATTGAGGGACATATGTAAGAGAAGCCTCCGCGTGTTAGTGAGTGGTTGTGTCGTGTGCAGTGTCGTCGCACGCGGCGTCGTCCCCGGCGCCGGCCGCCAAGCCCCCTCCGCAGAAGCCGAAGCCGGACCTCATCAAGTCCCACCTGCCCACCGACCTCAAGGACAAACAAGAAACCGTGAGTACAAGAACCATAAATCTGTTACATTTTCATTTGAGTCAGTTCTTGAAACGTCATATTGAGTAACTTTTTTATTTTTTATTGCTTAGATGTGTGGACGAGCTTACAGCCCACCTGGCGTTAAGTGGCTACTGGAGCCCATAGACATGTACAACGTAAATGCGCCACCCACCTTGAGATAAGTTATTAACTCTCAGTATAGTTACAACGGCTGCCCCGCCCTTCAAACCGAAACGCATTACTGTTTCACGGCAAAAATAGGCAGAATGGTGGTACCTATCCGTGCCGACTCACAAGAGATCGTACACCAGTAAATTTGGATCCGGTTTAAAAGTATGTAATTTTTATTTATTCGAGAATTGATTAATTTCAAAGGACGGTTGCCTCACCGCCATAACGTATGCTTGGCTGTACAAATAGACAGGATATCCTCCATTGAGCTCCAATAGTAGCTCCGTAAACTGCTCAAAGCTTCTCAACCTTTTAATGTCTCGTGGAGATCGGTTTCTCCCCCTCCTCCATATTAATAGAAATCACATGAACTTTTTGGCGGGAACGCGAGGAGTGAAGTTGTGTGATTTGTTTTGTTTTGTCTATTTAGTGTTTCTTCAGGTTTAAATGTGTAATAACGGTGGTTTATTAACTGTTTATTGTCTGTGAAAGTGCACAAATGTGGGAAAATGAAACAAAGCCGCTGGAGGTAACTACTCGGGATCCTCCAAAAAGTCCACTGAATAAATCTCAGTAAATGTCCACTATTTTACTGAGATTATATTTCATCCCATATCATCTCATTTCATTTTGTTTCATGCCATGTTTCATATTAATCAACTCCATATTCACTCCATATTATCATTTTTAATAAAATTAAGAATATAAATTAAAATAAGACTTGATCTAAAGGTCTTAGTTACCAGGTCATAAAATCCCTTAAAATAGAAATCACTTTGAGAGCCACTGACCTTTACCGATGAATTACTTAGTCGAGCTAAATTCTTTCACTCGACTAAAAGCTAAAGTACCTCATCTCCTTGACTTTAGTTAATTTTTGACCGACAGATTATGAAATCTATGAGCGCCAAGGTCGAGGTCAACTTGAAACTAGAACAAGACAACATGGAGGGTGTCGATGAATCCGAATGGGACCAGTGAATACCGCTCTGCCAACTAAAGTGCAATCTATATTGTGAACTGACGTAAGATTATTGGAATGATTAATATCAACATATACGTAGGAATAATACGTAGAGTACCCTTAATGGTTGATGATAACTTTGTATATTAAAAAAAAAAAACACTTAAAAAAACGACCAGAGAATAACAGGAAAATCGCTTTAACCATTAATATTTGTTTTAGTCTGATTGTCGTCAGATACAAAAAACTCAACAAATTTCAATTATTTATTTATATTACGTTATTAAGATTTTTTGTTCAAGCAACATTTGTATAATGTATTTTTGCAATGGTCAAATGGGGCCTATATTAACACCAATGTGGGGGTGAAATAGCGATGACCCTCTGTATTTGGGTTCCACCCGGTCATTACCAACTGCTATGGACCAAAGATAGTTGATCTATCTCTGTAGACAAGATCTTAGAAGTGCAGACTGTACGTTAACCCAGAATATGGAGTCCAGAACCTATGGACTTGTCAGTGTTCATGTCAACGAACTCGGATCGAAATTTTTAAATAAACAGGCAGATAGTTTTTTTTTGTTATTTCAAAACAAAAAGAAAATATATAACATAATATGAGTAAATCTTGTGCAATGATACGGTCGAAGACTTGCCGCAGCAAAATCTACTTTAAGATAGAGGGAAAGAGCTCTGATTGGTGTTTGTGGTCTGAGGTAGAGGAGACGCGGGTAGCGTTTAGTTTCGACAAACGCATTCCCTAGCTTCCTCTCTGGGCGTTGAATTTGAACCTTACCAATTTTGCAAAATAATTGTTACCACATCCTGTGTATAAGTAAAATGGGCCAGTTTTGTTATTTCCTAAATTAGTTCTTTGAATTTTCCGTGAATCGTTTTTGTAACGCGTCTAAAACACAAGGTCAATAACCTCATCCAATTTTAATTTGTGTTACATTGCGTTCTATTAAAATCCTTAATAGATTTTAGTTTTCGACCGTATTCATGTTATTACAAGGGTCAATATACAATAAACCGATAATTGCGGCAAGTATTGTAACTAACTGTACTTGTGTTTAGAACGAAATTGAACTGAAAGAATATTTAGTCGTTTTTGTGGCGATTTTATAAAAGTTTCCTTAAAAATTGAGGACATGAGTGGATGAAGAGGATGTATGATACAATTTGTTTCATTTTGAGAAAACGGACAATAAACTTTTGTTACTTATTTTTGAGATATTACGCGTTGGGACTGTTAGTTTTATTGTTTTAAACGTGAAATTATACTACTTCCATTTTTTTTACCAATATGGGGATATTATTGGAATTATTTAAAATTAAAGAACACGTAAAGTAACCATGTATTATAACTTTCATTCAACGTGATAATATTTCTTCTTCGTACATAACTCCATCACATGCAATTTCTTAAAATAGTCTTTAAACCCGGAGTTTTAAGATCTAATATGGTTTATAGGCACATAACATTTTCATCCAATGTAAAAACTCAAAAATCTTAAAAATGGCACTTATCCCTTTCATCCACTCACGTCTTCAACTATTTGAGGGTCGCGAGCGAAAGAGACAGCACTAGTCGTGCTTGAGGATCTTAAAATATTAATTTCCATTTCCTTGGATTCTTTAAATCCCAAGAGGCACAGAAAGTTATTTTCTGTTGGAATTTTGTACCTACAGATTTCAGACAAGCGTATTGCTTACATTTTAGTATTTCTATTAAAAAACTTAGATAGTAATTACATATTATTATTATTATATTTGTATTTCTAAATATCGGGAATGTAGTGTCTTACTGAGGTTGATTGAATATTCAATACAGCCTGAATTGAAAAATATACTCAATGAATTTATATTATATCGTTATTATTAAATCACTTTATAACTTTGATAGATTAATATTTGCGACGTAAATTATGAGTATATAATAGTTAAATTATTTTATCGAGTTCTCGTATTAGATAAAATAAAATGATAATATAAAAATTGGCGTTATACCTAATTATTTTAAACTGAATAATTGGCATCGCTGATGTCCGTGGGCCGTGTCGTCTCAGTTTCCATTAGTTGGACAACACATTATATCTATCGAGCTAAAATTGAATCTATTATGTCACTACATGAATACCATAAATTATTATATTAATTGTTCACAATGCAATAATTTTTTTGTAGACAGTAACATTTTTCCTCACAATACTATTGTCCTTTTCTAACAGCCGAAGTGTGAGTAGGATGGAACACTACGTCCCCGAAAAGCTTTAGAAATGAAAAAAGTTTTCGTCACTAGTTTATAAAAATCATTGTAAAGCTTATTTAGTGTAAGTTTGTATTGAATTTAAGGCCACCTCGATCTCCACAAAATATACCCAAGCTCTCCGTCAAATAAAGTTTTTTTTTGCATAAACTAAAGCGCCCCGTACTCGATCAAATTTGTTTGTCAAACTTTACGTTTTCATCAAACAATAGCTTAAAAGATATATAGATACCAAATATCAAACAAGTTTGTTACCTTGCCCGTAGATTCGGTTTTCTCTTCGCCGTAACGAGACGTCGTGTCGAGCAACGACTGAGATCTTGTTTGACAAACACCCCCATACACTTCAAACGTGTTTGTCAAACACGCCGTCAATTTCCATCAAACACGTTAGATGTAGACACATAGACTGTTTGACAAACGCCTCAAACAAAGCTGCATACTGTCAAATAATTTGACAAATACGTAAAATTTGATAAACATTTTGATAGTTTACAGGGCGCTTTAGTTACAAAGTCACGAATCACAATTAAAAACAAATCTAAATGGAATAATGAAACAAATGATTGACAGTTTAATTGCAATTCTTAATAAGTCTGCAATAATTCAAATTATAAAGACGAAAAGATATAAAATAATATTAATTAAAATTAAGTCAAAAACGCATAGAATAATGCACCATGGTTCTCGATACTATGATCTCATCCAACTAATATTGACTAAACGTAAAAATTGATTCACTTATTATAAAATTCTTATTGATGTCGTCATTGATAAGAGAAGCGGTATTCTAAAAACGGAACGTTCTTGCTTTAGCCGCAATGGAATGCGTTTATGTACATTCGCAGTACATTGCGGGTGCATACATTTATAAGACTGTATAGGATAGTGCGGGGTACATGAGTATTGTGATTTTGTTTTTTCCTATCTATTCTAGTAACCTCGTGGGGTTATTCTAGATTCACCGAACTAGTTCGTGAGTAGAACTAGTAGTGAGCTCGCGGGGCTCAAACTTGACGTTGTTTCTAACACTGTCCAAGAGCAGTGCCTCGCAGAATCTACCACCGGATCGGAACGCGATCCACTGAGAAGATCCATCGAGAAACTCAGTGGGCTGTGTCTGAGGGTTTGTGATTAACGCGCATGTGCTTCAAAGTGACAATCGAATGCATTTATATGTAGCGATTAGGACCGCTTGTTGGGCGCGCACGAATATCCAAAACATACGTAATGTAATCGTGAAATTATTGGACTTATCTTGCTTAAAAAATATATTGAGATGGTAGGACATCTTGTGAGTCCGCACGGGTAGGTTACCGCGTACCGCCACTGTTTCTGCCGTGAAGCAGTAATGCGGTTTCGGTTCGAAGGGTGGGGCTCCGGTAACCACTTAACACCAGGTGGGCTGTGAGCTCGTCCTCCCATCTAAGCAACAATATAACAATTAAACAACAATATAAATGATATTAATGAATTAATAATATAAATGATAATATAACACTCAAAAATGGTAATCACTGTTTAGCTAAGCAATACATATGATATTAATTTATTGGGATCTATAAGATGCTATGTTATACATTACAAGTAACACATACAATAAATCAAACTGAAAATGCAAACACAATTACGGGTACTGAATACTTTGCAATCGCGAAACAAGATTCATTGTGTTAGTGAGTCTCTTGAAGTTGTTACCTAACGAGAAGGTCACATGAGACTAACCCCGCTTATTATAATTTGCGTTCCATTGCGTTTTAGGAAAACCCCGTGCGTAAATAAAGAAAATGATCTCTATTTGTATGCTTTATCGGTAATATGACTAAGTGAGGGTGACTTGAAAAATAATCAGCCTTCGCGTAGCGTTTGTCTCAATTTAATGTCAACAATTTAATAAAGTCATGCTCAATATAATGAAGCTAATAATACTACAACTAACTACCCTCTTTTCGTGTAACCCGTGTAATTAATTTATATAAATGATTAAAATAGAGAATTTTGCTAAGAAATTTTACAATCTATACAAATAAATAAAATTGGAGTGTCTGTTTGTAATAATAAAATAACCACTTAACATTTTTTTTAAATGTTGTCTGTCTGTTTGTTCCGGCTAATCTCTGGCTCGGCTGGACCGATTTTTGACGGGACTTTCACTGATAGTTAGCTGATGATATAAAGAGTAACTTAGGCTACTTTTTTAAAACTAGCTTCGCCTCGCGGCGTCGCCCGCGGTACGACAATAGAGTACCATCGCGGGACTCGGCTAGTTTTGTAAATAAAATGCATTGTTTTGTTCGAGGATAGGTTTACATGAATAATACGCGTTTAGTGATCGCTAGTTGCCATACAACATCACGTTTTTGCTCAAACCGCCAAAGAAGAATACATGTGAAATTATAAAGTATATAACACACATATATTATATAACACGAAATTTTATTTACATTTCTATGTTTTACAATTTTTAATGACTGTAGTTATTATTTTTATGAAGCAAAGTGAGAGACGACTAATGGGAATGTGGTGAACAAATGAATTCAGAATGGGAATGATGAAATTGGCATCAAAATAACTCATAATGTGTATGAGATATGTATATCAAAAATGAAAAATAATTTCAATCTGATTATATTGAACGAAATTATAGAAAGGGATGAAATATGTTTATCAGGTCACTGGTATAATAAGAATTAAAACTTAGAATTTAATATTTTGGGGTGGGATTTATTAATCTGCTAGTACATATGCTATGTAATATATCTACATATCTATTCTGTATACTGCTCTTATGTATTTATAAAGAATGTTATTACTTTTGACTGATTGTTTATTTTAAAAAAATATGTGTACCAAGGGGTTTTTTTTAAAGTTAAAAAGTTAAAACTACGAAAAACATTGTCAAATTTGTACTGAAATTACAACTCAAATAACATTTTTTTTTATTTTACTATTCGTTTAATGATGACTTTGAAATTAATGTTCTTAGCCTTGTTAGAAAAACTTCGATTTTTTTAGATTGTAACTTTTGTGATGCATTTATTGAAACTCTTAAAAATGACCCGTGTATAAAAAAGCATTTAAAAATATGTTAATGAATTTTGGTTGAATAAAATGTTTCAATCGAAATTAATATAATTTAATAAAATATATATAAATTGCGGAATATATTGTGTAAAATATACCATAAAAGGTATCGTTGAATCTCTCTGTATTAAATAGAAAAAAAATCTATTTAAAAGTTAGAAGGAGGCGTTTTATCATGCTGTAGTTTTTACTCTAACAGCGACATGGACCTTAATGCTAATTACTTATAATTACTTTAGTCTATTAAAAGCAATGAAATTACAACGATAAAACAGTAATAGATAATTTGCGTGGAAAAAACTAAACAGGTAAAACAAAGGTGTGTTAAAATGAAAACAGAGAACCCATACGGATGATTAGCCACATGTGACGTCATGCCTTATTGTTGTTTACCTTGACCTCAACGCCCGAGAATAATATTAGAATTATAAAATTTCAATTGGTATTTTAAAATATGTCATTAATATTTCAGAAAAAATAGTTAATTGGGTGATCTTTTTCATTATACATAATAATGTGTCTTAGCATCGCCTTTGAAGTTTTTCTTCATTTTTGCTTAGACGAACGGGCTTTCGGAACAGGTCAAAATAATTTAAAACATTTACTAATTTGACCGAAGCGGGTTTGATTTAAATTTTCATAATTTCAGAAATTTATTTGATAATAAAAAAATAATTGTTGATAAAATAGTAGTTTTTCAAAAAATTTATTTAGTCGAAGTTATTCATTCGTTTAACTTGTGTAAATAAAGTCAGGTTATGTGCGTCCCTTGCTCTTCTGAGTGAGAGTTCTGTCTCCGTGGGATCGGATATTTGGGTGGAAAAGTCACTGAGGAGTTGCTTACGGCTCAACTGAGAGATACCAACGTTTTGAGGGGCGTTGATTCAATTTTCTATACAAAAAAAATACTCAACGTATGAGACTTTATCAGACGATTGAACAGAATATAATTGTTTCATTTTATTCACTAGTCATGGTTTGAAAATATTCGCTTCGTATAATTATTTATAGCGATCTTTTTTTTTTTTTGTAAACGCACCGAAATCTTTAAGTGTGTTTGTGTTAAATTTAAAAGAAATCTAATGCATTTCTTTTAAAGCCTAGTTAGATTACATTTTCGTAATTCATTTGTCGGCGGTGTAAGAAATGGAATATGCGTCTTGGCTTTTTGTATTAACAGCAATACAGGCATCAGTTAATTTGTCTGTATAATTAATTTCAAAATAGATTACGTCAGGTAAATTCTGACCCATCGAATATTTTTGGTTTCCTTATAACCGTTAAAACTTGCCGACAAAATCTGCACATATCTTTCAAATACCACTTATACACGATGCCAAATTAAATGATGTGTTAGACAAGGTTCGATTCCAAATGGCACATAATCTAAAAAGAAATTAATTTTAATGAAGAAAAACTTAAAGTTTTGAAGAAAGACGAAAGAGATTTTCAATGATTTTATGCACAAATAGCACCAGGTTGTTTTAAAAAGTTGTGTAGTGACAATAATAAATTTGAAATTAAAACGATACCTTCCAGAATGCTTCAAGATTTTTGCTTCAAGATGAAAATATATATGTGTGCCAATTTAATTTCTAAATGAAAGAATGTAGATTTACATTGGCCTAGTCACTTTGCTGATCTTTTTCTTTTGAAGACTTAAAAATAAATTTACCAGCTTAGAATAATTATGTATGAGGAGTTTGGGGACGATTGGAAGGTTCGGTCCTAGCAACGTCACTAGGGCCCAGCGTGACTGCATGTGTTAGTCATAGGAGAAGTTTTTTCTAAATTAAAATAGTAATGATGTAGCGATTAATATTTACAATTAGAAATGTATGAAAACGTATTTATCTGGTAAATTTATTTTTGTTATATATACATATATTTTTTTCTCACCCCTAATGTAATATATCGAATGATATGTGTGAGTGCGTGTAATCTTTGTGTATTTTTTTGAATTAGTGTAAACCTACAGATATCCTAGTTTTAAGGCTCAATATTTGGAGACATTTTAATTATTTTGCATTTTTTTATTAAACTCTTGCTGAATATAAGTGCTGTTTTATTGATGTTCTGCTGTGGTTTTTCTCCTTAAGTGAACAATTTGTCAGTCACTATTCGGATCAGTCATTACTTGTGACACTTGTTTATGGTGACCGGATTCCACCTTGCCAAAGTTGCAGTTTTGTTGAGAGATTCATATATCGTCGTTGTCAAACCAAAATCTGCTATGTGCACTTTTTGATTTTTTTTACTTTTTGACCTTTTCGTATAGTCACAGCCCTATCTACCGTATAAAAAACACCGTTATGTGTCTATAGTTTTAATCCCCCCCCTTCTGGCTGAGCCTTTGCTCGCCCACCTGTCCTGGTGAAACTGGAAAGGCCTCCGGGCCACAAGTAATCCTTCAATCATAAAAAAAAGCTTTAATATTTATAGCTTTCATTTGATATAGTTCTTAAAAATTAACCTTCATATAAAATTTTATACGAAAATGTTTTTACTCGTTAATTCAAAATAGAGTTTTTGCACATAGCAGATTTTGGTTTGACAGCGACGATATGCTTTTCCCAATGCCAGGCATTGTGCCGCTGGGTGGGCGTTCTTAGCGTGAACCACGTGTTAGGATGAGTTCACACAGATCGGCTCCGAGAGGAGAGGAGATTTTTTATCACGTTGGAAACATTTTGGGTAATATTAGTAAAGTTTTACTTTGCACGTCCACTTTTTTATGTCATTAAGAATACTTGAACGCGCTGTGTGTGAGGTAATAAGAGAAGCTGACCGGCTCCGGTTGCGTGCGCGCCGCGTCTATTAGAAATAGTTGGCGGCTCCACTCTGGTCAATTCCAAACGTATACGATCCGGTCTGTGTGAAAAGAAGAAAGCGGGCGGATGCTCTTCGAGCCGGTCTAGTTGAACGGACCCTTAACGGCGGTAATCGTCTGCCAGGCTCTGTCTCGGACGTTCGGACATTAGTGAAGGGGGTGGGAGTCATTTAGTGGGTGGTTTCTAACAACATGGTCGTCTCACATACACAGCGTAACGCCCCGGCGCGGCGGCGCGGGGATCACGTAAGAGATTCGGCACCTGCCCCGAAAAAGAAAAAAAACATTCCTTTTTAGTAAATAAACAAATAGACACATCATCTGTGTGCTTAGTGCGAGTTTTTTAAAGTTTTCTATATCGTAAAAGTTTGCTCATATTTGTATGGAATGGGATCGTTTTGCCTACGTTTGGCACTGTTCCAACTGCATACAAAGTTGGGTTAACTTTTACGGTATCGAGAACGTTAAAAAACTCGCACTAAGCACATTGATGTGTGAAAACTTATAATTTCATGTAGGTGTGTATTTTTTTATGAGTGCGAAGGAAATCGATGATGTACTTCCACTTTTACGCGGGTGGCTGGAGTACACGTGGGTGTTGAACCAACTACAACCCACGGATAGCGGTGCGAACGAACGCTTATATCTTATTGGGTTTCGTAATAACGACTTATATGTGTATTGTTTCGTTATTGGAGTCCAGTTTCCTATGCTGGGCTTCCGGGATGCGTTTACCGAAGCTTTCCATAAATATGTTCCACACGCAATGTTACCAGGAAAACATACATGTACTTAAGAAGCTTAAATGAATATTGCAACAACTGGTACAGCTCTTGATTGTTCTAGAACATTTCATTAGTGCTCCAGTTGTATCGAGAGCGTTCTAACGGTCTTGAGAATATTCTCGATGATCAAGATTATTCGAGAACATTCTCGAAAGTTCGAGTTCTATAGGGAATGTTCTGGAAAATTTTAAAGATAGTCGACAAGAATATGAAAGCGTGGTATAGGCGACAAGAAAAATGCGAGCGAGTCACCCGAAGAAAGGGAATTGTGATAGTGAAGTCTACCATTGATTGTTGTAGTTACATCTCGTATCATCTCGATATTTCGAATGTCAAGGGAAACGCAAAAAAAATCGACTTATTTAGTCTTGAACTTAAAAAGAAGTTCGAGATATGAAGTATTGAATGCCTAAAATTTCATTTCGTTGGAGTATACTTATTGAGCACTAAAAAAAAAATCCAAGGAATTCCAAGTAAAATTATGTTTGATTATTTCGACTTACAGAGTCAACTCGTAACAATATATTAATAAATAATAGGGATTAAAGTATGGAATTGCCGTTTTATTGTAATAGGTACTTCGAATTGACACAGAACCTTCATGGTTTGAGATTTTTGAGTGAAACTTTTTTCAAACGCTACCTATATGGTTCTTCTTTTAAAAAATGTGCAACATTCGATTATCGATTTTCAGTTGTTTTTTTTTTATTCAGCTTAGAAAAGATCCATCTTGGACTTGGATACTTCGGAAATTCGTGTGATTTTTAAATACGAGTTCCGACGCGGAACTAACGCTGCAGAAACAGCTCGCAATATCAATGTTGCGTTTGGAGAGGGGACCGCTAATGAACGCACCGTGCGATTTTGGTTTAAACGCTTTCGTGATGGAATTTTTGATTTGAAGAACGAACCACGTGGAAGACCGCCCACACCTGTGAATAAAAATGAATTGAAAGAGATGGTGGAAGCCGATCCGAGCCAAACTACCCAGGAATTAGCGGCATTATTGTTCCATGATAACGCGAGACCTCATAAAGCACGAGAAATCGTTTTAACTCTACAGGAACTGCAATTACAAATCATTCGTCGCCCTCCGTATCCGCCAGACCTTGTTCCAACGGACTGCCATTTTTGTCGTGATTTGGACAATTTTCTACGTGATAAAAGTTTTCTTCCCAGGAGGCAGTACAAAATGCTTTCACACAGTTTGTAGAATATAGATCATGAGAGTTTTATCGCAAAGGCATAAATTACCTTCCTATTAGATGGCAGCAACCTGTAGATAATAATGGTAGGTATTTTGAATTTTGATTAAATAAAAATGTTAAATGAAAAATAAAAACGAATTTAAATTTTTCAGTACAAATCGGCAATTTCATACTTTAACTCCTAATATATACTAAGTACGTGTATATGTAATACTATCTCTGGCTGGTACTTTATATCAATAGAAGATATCATACTTACACAGAATTATATGATTATTGGCGTTAGACGTCTTATCAGTTAGACCATGAGGATATTAATAGTACAGACACGTGACATTTCACAAAAGTTTCAATTTTTTGTTTGTTTTGACTCGACTTGTCCCTGACATTCAATCAAGCGCTAATAAATGAAACACAATAGTTCCGCGTCTTCATCAACTCAATTGTACAGAGACGGGTTTAATTACGTTTTTAATTGTTTCCTTTTGATTTTTAATACCGCATATAGATTAACCGCAGAATACGTTGAGATATGAGGTTTTTTTTAATGATTGATTGAAGGAAATTGGTGGCCATGAGGCCTTTCCAGTTTAAGCAGGACAGAAGTCGTCGTAGCCTAAACGATAAGACGTCCGGTGCTTTCGTACCTAGCGATGCAACGGTGTTCGAATCCCGCAGGCGAGTACCAATTTTTCTAATGAAATACGTACTTAACAAATGTTCACGATTGACTTCCACGGTGAAGGAATAACATCATGTAATAAAAATCAAACCCGCAAAATTATAATTTGCGTAATTGCTGGTGGTAGGACGTCTTGTGAGTCCGCACGGGTAGGTACCACCGCCCTGCCTATTTCTGCCGTGAAGCAGTAATGCGTTTCGGCTTGAAAGGTGGGGAAGCCGTTGTAACTATAATGACACCTTAGAACTTATATCTCAAGGTGGGTTTACATTGTAGATGTCTATGGGCTCCGGTAACCGCTTAACACCAGGTGGGCTGTGAGCTCGTCCACCCATCTAATTAATAAAAAAAAACATGTCTTTGATTTTAAATTCGTAAATTTCATGATCTTGAGTAATGATGGAGATAGGATATATTCTTCAACTAATAAATAGGCCGGCTATCATCTAGCACTCTATGCCTGGCCCCTTTAAATAGCTTTCATTTATCAGAATAAAGTTTCAGACACGTACCAGCAATACGTATTGCTGTTATAATAAGCTGTGTTGATAAATGTTTCACGCTAACACTGAATTTTTACTATACAAAATATCACCGTATTAGTTGTCTATGATTTATCAAAAACAGTATGACTGTTGTAAAGAAATGTGATCGCGTATTTGTCTCGAACCGTCTTATATTTTCCTATATAAAAATAAATAAATACATAGGGCGAATAAATCACCGACGGTCATCCAGCCTCAATTTAGGATTCCCTCTGTTTTGGCTACCAGAGACTGAGTGATAAATACTTAAATAATAATTACATAATAATAAAAATAAATGTAATAATAATTAAATAATAAATATTAATTAATAGATACTTAAATAAGTTTAAACAAATATTTTGTAAGTATATTGAATACTTTTTTATTTTATTGCCCGAGCAGGCAGACGAGCATACGGCCCACCTGATGGTAAGTGGTTACCGTCGCCCATGGACATCAGCAAAGCCAGGGGCAGAGCCAAACCGCTGCTTACCGCTAAAACAATCAGACAAAGAACAAAAAAACCTGTTCATCACATAATGTTTCCCCGATGTGGGAATCGAACCCACAACTCTCGGCACAACGAATAATGTTATTTCTTCTTCTTATTTCTTCAGCCAGGGGCGCTAATTACTGCACCACCGGGTCAGTATATGGAAATTATATTGGAAAGATCTTTTAGGTACCTCAAGCACCGGTCACCGTCCTCGCCGAACCAGTCGCTTGCGACGAAGGGCCCGACGAGAAAATTAACCCATAGACACAGCCCACTGAGTTTCTCGGCGGATCTTCTCAGTTGGTCGCGTTTCTGAACCGGTGGTAGATTCTGCGAAGTACTGCTCTTGCTAGGCCACTGTTACCAACAATCCCGGTTTGAGTCCGGTGAGCTCACTTACTCGCCCGGTTACGCTGACATAGCCTCTCAAGGCTATCAGCTTAGGTAGGAAAAAAAGGAAAGATCTGACAGCGAGTGAATATTTTTAACAGACGCAGTCAAATACTGTTTGAAAATGGTACATTTAAGATTTTATTCAATTTGCTAGTGCGATTCAGGTTTTTGCAAATTTCCTCTGTTTTGTGATAGTTAATGTTGGATATATAATAAATATCAATACTTTGATGTGTCAAGGTGGATTTTTGGAAGACACCAGGTAGGCTGTGAGGTCGTTTGCTTAACACCTTGGCTGCGGCTTGTAAAATAACAAAAGTTCATCTGGTGCGGCGGCGGGTCGAAAGGCTAACGTTATTTCCACCAGTGCGTAGCAGGTCGTTCTCGACGCACCAGCACTAGGGTAGATTAAAATGCTATAGCTTTGAGAAAACATACTGCAAACAATTTATAGTATATTTATTATTTTTATTTTATTTATTTATTTATGTACACACAAAAAAGAAGACATAGTACAGAGTAATAGGAAAATTATGTACAAAGGCACCGCTTATTTCTTTAAGAAATCTCTTCCAGCAGACCTGCGAGAGGATTATGAGAATAATAATTAAAAGTGATGAGTGTGTGTAGAGCAGCTAAAATAACAAAATATACAACATGAGGATTATAGTAATGCACATACACATAGCAAATATTGTTAAACTTGAATACAAAATATTAGTAGTAGTATATAGTATATAGTTTTTCGGTGTCAAACTCTTACAAACACCTGAAATAATCGATCCGCACCAGCTAAAAGTACTCCGGCGGTCCAATATGTGCCGGTTGCGCAATGAAGGTTCTAAATCTAAAATAATGCTTTTCCAGGCATAGTCGAGTCGATGAGGCTATGTTTGGGCTTCTAAGCTGCAGACAGGTATCCGTTTTTTCACGTAAATACAAACCCAAGTGCTCGACGGCAATACGGGTCTACGTCGCAGCTAATTCAAATAGTTCACACACTTTTAATCACAAAGCTATATTTGAGTCAAAAAAAAAAGGAGTTCTCCGAAAAACCGTTTAATTTATTAATCCATTTAAAGAAAGAAAAGTACTTAGCTTTCCGGCGACCGTGATCTGTCATAACAAAAATAGTCCGCGGGGAAGGATCGCGATGAAAAATGCAAAAAAGAACTTCGGAACAGGGCGAACGCGTCAAAAGAGAGTTTAAATAGCCTACCAAGAGAGGCGACGCCGCTCTCGGCTATGAAATGGGGCTACAAAAAACGTGACTCATAAAATACAGAGGTGTTGTTTGAGTCTATTTCATTGCGTCACTAGGCACTTTACTGGTGGTAGGTACCACCACCCTGCCTATTTCCGCTGTGAAGCAGTAATGCGTTTCGGTTTGAAGGGCGAGGCAGCCGTTGTACTGTTTAAAATGAGACCTTATTCATGTCTCAAAGGTAAGTGGCGGCATTTACGTTGTAGATGTCTATGGGCTCCGGTAACCTCTTAACACCGTGGCCGGGCCGTGAGCTCGTCCCCCATCTAAGCAATAAAAAAAGGCTAAGGTTTCTCCAACAAGGTTTCTTTAGACATTTTTGCTGCGAAGGTAACGTTAGTTCGGATAAGCAATGTCATTGAGACTTCGATCTGTTATGTCGTGGTGGATAGCGGCCTTCACGCTGTGATACCGGGTACAACCTGATACCAGCTGGTCTATGTGCGCTGACTAACTAATATAAAAAAGGACGTATTAAAAGAAGGTAGAAGGCACGAACACCACTAAGAGTGAATAGTTCTATTGCTGGCAAGATAAGGACAGATCGGGCTCGGAATTCTTAGCTGGAAAACTTGAGGGAAATCGCCCTGCCATTGTTTACTACTGTTGACATTGTTGTCGGTACAGTTTAGGCGATGCGAAATATAAATCGCTAGCTTTTGCCCGCGACTTCGTCTGCGTGGAATAGTTCACAAATAATGAATTTTTAACAAATAATTGATTTTAGAACAAATTTGCTTAACATAAAAACGTTATAGTGAGCCAACCTTAATATGCTGTCGCGGACTTTTTTTTAAAGGGGAACAATTCTGTCATACATTATTTTAGCGAAACTTTAACCTTTACTACAGCGCACGCAGCTGAAGCTCTCAAAATCCGATTTTGAAACATTATTTATTGGTGCTCCGCTTGTATTGGTCTTAGCGTGATCTTATATACCCTTTAGCGTTCCTCAATTAATGGGCTATCTAACACTGAAAAAGTTTTTCAAATCGCACCAGTAGTTCCTGAGATTAGCGCGTTCAAACAAACAAACTCTTCAGCTTTATAATATTAGTATTTTTTTTTATTGCTTTGATGCGTGGATGGGCTCACAGCCCACCTGGTGTTAAGTGGTTACTGGAGCCCATGGACATCTACAACGTAAATGCGCCACCCACCTTGAGATATAAGTTCTAAGATCTCCGTATAGTTAAAACGGCTGCCCCACCATTTAAACCTAAACGCATTACTGCTTCACGGCAGAAATAGGCAGGGCGGTGGTACCTACCTGCGTGTACTCACAAGAGGTCCTACCACCAGTATAGATTGTTTACCTAATTGTTTGGGCCGTACGTATTTTTTCCGGAGCGAGCATTCGCGCGTTCTAGTGTCAAACTTAGGGCAGACGTTGTCGCCTTACAACATAAACCTTTATCATTTATCAAGGGGGACGTGAATCTCGAAAGGGGCACATTTCAAAACGTTTTGTCGTAGTTAATTTTCTAAATGTCCAATCGACCAAGCGACCGCCGGCTTAGTGAGCACACTTTGAAACCGGAATCCGTAAGCATCGTGTTCTCTTCAAACAAAATATTGAGATTAAAACCGCGGCTAATTTAATTGAATTGCATTCGCGCCGTATTCCGTAATCCGCTAAATGTTTTTGTTTTCATAATTTCGGCTTAATATTTAAGGGTGTCTGTGTAAAGTACGGCGCCTGAGAAATTACGCGGGAACGCTGACAGGCGCTGTTTGTCCGTTGCCGTTGTTTAATCATTTGAAATATTACAAACGCAGACGAAATTAATTTAATAAGACCTTTTTAATTAATTTAGGCAAATCTTAAATGCTAAGAAATAATATTTACTAGAGGTCCCGCAGTAGTCGAAATTCGACTATAATTAATAGGAATTGTAAGTTTGTACACATACTATAATCAAAAATTTCGCTAAGGCTACACTATAAAAAAATATTAATAAAGACAAAAAATATTTAATCTATCCTCAATTTGACAACAGACGTCAAGAACAAAAGTTTGACAATAAATAGTATGCATGCGTGTGTGCGTCAAATACATGGTATGTAGTGTGTGTAATGTTTTCTTTATTGATTTAATGCATATTTTATGCATTATTTAAAAAAAATATTAGCATTGTGCACTTCTCCTCTATATTCTCTATAAGTGTGGAAAATTTCATATTCTTCCGTCCGCGCAATTTTCGTAAAAAGGGATACAAAGTTTTTGCTTCACGTATTAATATATAGACTTCAACTTAAACGCTATCATAAGATGTGTCATGCAACATATTTGGATGTGTAATATCTATAGCAGCACGTAAAACCGATTGCGTGGCCACGTATGACGTATGCCGTGGCGACGCATTGCCGCGCTATTTGATAGTAGATATACAGTTTATATGTAGTAGTGTGCACGGTGTGGCGAAGCGTCGCCATGCGCAAGCGACTGTTTCTTAATATTAATATTTTATTTTTCATTATACCACATGAATTTCTAAACTTTTTTTTTCTTGCTTAGATGGGTGGACGAGCTCACAGCCCACCTGGTGTTAAGTGGTTACTGGAGCCCATATACATGCACAAGTAGATGCGCCACCCACCTTGAGATATAATTTCTAAGGTCTCAGTATATGTAGTTACAGTAAACACATTACTGCTTCACGGCAAAAATAGGCAGGGTGGTGGTACCAAACCGCGCGGACTCACAAGAGGCCCTGCCACCAGTAATTACGCAAATTATAATTTTTGCGGGTTTCATTTTTATTACACGATGTTATTCCTTCACCGTGGAAGTCAATCGTAAACATTTGTTGAGTACGTATTTCATTAGAAAATTTGGTACCCGCTTGAGATTCGAACACCGGTGCATCGCTCAACACGAATGCACCGAACGTCTTATTCGTTAGGCCACGACGACTTTAAAAGTTCTTTTATTAACTTTAACTTCCTTTATTCATTTATTAACTTAATATAAACTAATCCTATTATTAACCAACTTAACTTTATTAACTTCTTTTATTCATCTTTAGAGGGCTATGCTCGGCATTTCTCTACGTGATCGAATCCGAAATGAGGAGATCCGTAGAAGAACGAAGGTTGCTGACATAGCCCGTAGAATTAGTGAACTGAAGTGGCAATGGGCCGGCCACATAGCACGAAAAGAGGACGGTCGATGGGGCAGAAAGATCCTGGAGTGGCGACCACGTACTGGCAAGCGCAGTGTAGGACGGCCACCTACTAGATGGACCGACGACCTAGTAAAAAGCGCTGGGTCTCGTTGGATGCAGGTGGCAATGGACCGGTCACACTGGAAATCTATTGGAGAGGCCTATGTTCAGCAGTGGACGGCGATAGGCTGAAATGATGATGATTCATCTTTACCTGAACAAAATAATATTATTGTTTCACATCTGCTCGCCTTCCCGCGATGGCTAATTTTTTATATTTATCAGAAAATCAGTAGTGCCGAGTCAGCCCACAGGGCTTTCATACTTTACGAAGCACGTTTAAGCAAAATCTTAAACTTTTGAACATAATTAATTACTAACCGAAATTGCTAATTAAGTAAGTCTTCAGCTTATTTTGTAAAGGTCATGCAAGAATTTTTCATTAAACAATTTTAAACCGTTTTTCCCCAAAGTTAAGCACAGTTTTATCGCATATACGTGTGTAAGCTCACGACCTATTTAGTGTTAAGTGGAGCTCATAGACATCACAACGAGAATGCCGCTACACATCTTGAGCGACAAGAAATCTTAGTTTCAATTGTATAGCGTAACTGCTGGCCCAGTCTGATCAAATCAGTGTGCTTAGTGAGAGTTTTTTAACGTTCTCGATAGCGTAAAAGTTAACTCAAATTTGTATGCAGTTGGAAAAGCGCCCCTAGCGGCAAACGTAGGCAAACGTTCCGACTCCATACAAAAATTTGAGTTAACTTTTACGCTATCGAGAGCGTTAAAAAACTCGCACTAAGCATACAAAAAGCATGGTTGTTTTGCGGCAGATGTAGGTTTATGGTATTTACCCGTATGAGCTCACAAGATACGCCCTACCAAGTAAAAGCATCTGTATTCAAAACACTTAACCCTTTTCTGTTTAACAAAGCAGGTAAAATAGAATTTTAGGTTATTGCCGGTTGAATAGTTGGTACGCACGGGTAGTTACGATATTCGGTATATTTTTAGCGCAAAGCCGGATAATACCGGTTTTAACAGAGCAACGATCAATACAATATAACTCTTAACAAACTTTCATTCGTATTCTACATTAAATTGGTGATTGATTCTACATAAATTTTAAAAAGTTTTCGTGGCCTAAAGGATAAGACGTCCGGTGCATTCGTATGAAGCGATGCAACGGTGTTCGAATCCCGCAGGCGGGTACCAACTTTTCTAATGAAATACGTACTTAACAAATGTTTACGATTGACTTCCACGGTGAAGGAATAACATCGTGTAATAAAAATCAAACCAGCAAAATATAATTTGCGTAATTGCTGGTGGTAGGACCTCTTGTGAGTCCGCACGAGTAGGTACCACCGCCCCGCCTATTTCTGCCGTGACACAGTAATGCATTTCGGTTTCAAGGGTGGGGCAGCCGTTGTAACTATACTGAGACCTTAGAACTTATATCTCGAGGTGGGTAGCGCATTTACGTTGTAGATGTCTATGGGCTCCAGTAACCACTTAACATCAAGTGGGCTGTGGTGAGCTCGTGCATCCATCAAAGCAAAAAAAAAATGCAGTATTTCAATAAGACTGATACATACACGTCACGTATAAATAACGATCCTATTGAACATTGTACGTGACAAATAAAACTGTACTATTTAGATTTGTTATTGCACGATATGTTATTTATATTGCTTTGTGTCTCCCTGATCATCGACCGTGGCGCGGTTTGGTCGCGCGAGCACCGCGTGAACTGGACTTGAACGTGGACAATAAAAAAAAAAACAATCGTAATGCACATAAAACTAAAATATTAGAGAAGTCATTCGAAATTGCCTGCGTAGACTTTTGAATACCAACCCGAATGATTGAGCTCATGGTATCGATTGTTAAAATCGATTTGTGATTGGAATAGGTAGACCGAAGTGTTTTTTTTTATTGCTTTTGCAGGCAGACGGGTATACGGCCCATCTAATAGTGAATGGTTCACGTTGCCCATGGACTTTAGCAATGCCAGAGGCAGAGCCAAGCGCTGCCTACCGTTAAATTGTCTACAGTGATTCGCATGGTTTCCTAATGCAGTGCATCCAAGTATTTGAGGGCGGGAATTTGAGGTGATGGTACATATCTGTGTGGGCTTACAATATGTCCCTCCAGTAAATGTCAGTGGGCAATTTCAGTGTGCTGGTATAATGCTCAGAGGACGCTGATACTTATTCTCCGGTGAATCTTTTAATTGCCCTTCACAGTATCTATGGGAAGAGATGCTGTCCTAAGCTAACCCTAAGAGTATTACGCTGTCTAGAGCCGTCATCTTCATATGACAGTGGGAACTGACTTCATTGCAATTGTTTGTCATATATCCACATCATATAACCATTAGGGACGGGTGGAGGGCAGGCAGTTACAGTCGATTACCTAAATCTTGGACTGACCTTATCAATACTACGACACTAAATTCTATGCTTCAAAGGAACAGATATGCTGAAGGCTAGAACAAGAGAAAGCGTATCGCGGGGCTGCTGAAAATACTGCGTCATCAACCACGACCATTCTTTCAAGAGTGAATAATTAAGGAGGAAGGGGATTCCTTGATTACTATCAAACTCGTGGTATGAAATCCAGGGATATTTACCATAAAACCGAGGAGCAAGACGTACATACGTCACACCGTAAATGGCCTCGCGCTATTATACTACCTGTGGTATTGAAAATAGCTCACTAAAATACTCCAGTTATTGGCAATTCAAAGCATTTCAGGTCAATTGAACGTAATTAATATGAATTCTCTTAAAAGTTCCACGCTATACGTTCACGGTCAGTCGTGTTTATAAAATATTTACGGTGGAATGAATAGAGCGGGTGCTCTCATACGTCGAGCTATACGTCAGGTGGACACACGCGCTGTGAACGAGGAAAAAAAATATAAACAAAATTTGGTAAGTAATTACTACCTGAAGTTTTCATAAAAGGTACATTAAAAAAATTGTCTTTATCTCTATTAATTTATGTAAAGAAAAACCTTTAGTATTTAAAAACTTGAAACATTTTAGCTTAAAAAATTTTTTTTAATAGATGATTTGATTCACCTGTCTGTCATTCAGTGAAGAGTGGTAGAAGTAGTTCAGTTTGGTATTTTATAATAATACTGTTTAAAAAATTAATTTAAAAAGAGATTAAAGAGAATAATGTTTTTTTTATTAGTAAATTACAGTAAACCCAAATAAGTCTTTATTGTTCATTCATTATTATTATATTTATAATAATATGTCTCATGCGTTTCGACTACACTTTGCACTTTTAATACTCACGAAGACTAACGTCTATATAACAGTTCAAAAATTGATATGAATATTTTTTTTTAAATTTAATATAAACGTTTTTGTAATATCAATGTGTAACCTTAGAATATAATCTGGCATTATTGTCATGATTTGTGTTATAGTTAGTTCGTACATATCTATGTCACAGATTAAATTAATAAGTATAACATTGTCTGTGCGTTTCATCGCACGCACATTCATTTAATCCGAAAACGGATTTTTAAATAAATAATATTAATTTATTATTTATTTAAAAAAAATTATTATGGGTATTTCTTAAAAAATCGTTAATTTTTTTTTTCGTAAATACTACTCTATACTAATACTAATCTATACTAGGTACCTCTAATTCTATTGATGTCAAGGCGTGTAATGAACTACATGGGTAGATACAGTACTACCTATTGCTTATTTTTGCCAAAGAATACTTAATATCCAGTTCGAAATATGGGATAATTCTTATATGTACAATACAATCANTATTTCTTAAAAAATCGTTAATTTTTTTTTTCGTAAATACTACTCTATACTAATACTAATCTATACTAGGTACCTCTAATTCTATTGATGTCAAGGCGTGTAATGAACTACATGGGTAGATACAGTACTACCTATTGCTTATTTTTGCCAAAGAATACTTAATATCCAGTTCGAAATATGGGATAATTCTTATATGTACAATACAATCAAGAATTTCATCTCTTAAGGGTTAATTCACTTTGATATTAAACTTCAGTAATAACTTAATTACTGCAAAAAAATCTTATGTTGAGTATTTTTGGTTGCTTATATTGTGAATCCGTAGGGCTGTCTTGCCAACTCTTCCATCAAAGCAACCTGCTTTGAGAGGAGAGGCATTAGTCAGTCGTGACTTCGTCCCAGTTTCTCAAAGGTAAACGGTGTACTGTGGACTACGCCCAAAATACGTGATCGTAGAATTCATGCGTTCCAATACAGTCCTATCAGCAAAAATAAAAAAAGTCCGCAAAATTATAATTTTCGTAATTCCTGGTGGTAGGTCCTCTCGTGAGTCCGCGTGGATAGGTACCACCACCTTGCCCCTTTTTCTGCCGTGAAGCAGTAATGAGTTTTTGAAGGGCGGGGTAGCCGTTGTAACTATACTTGAGACCTTAAAACTGATGTCTCAAGGTGGGTGGCGCATTTACGTCGTAGATGTCTATGGGCTCCAGTAACTACTTAACACCAGGTGGTTTGTGAGCTCGTCCACCCATCTAAGCAATAAAAAAAAACGGAATTAAATGCAAGTAGCCCATGAATTTGTTTAAATGTTTAACGAAAGCTTGTCACGATATCGATCCGGCAACATCTAGGACATAGCCTTCATATTCTATTTCTCACTAGAGCTTTTAAGTCTGTTGTGTTGGAATAGTGCGATTTTGTACAGAGCGGGTTTCAAGTGGAATTGGGTATGGGTTTGCCAATCGCCGCCACGTCTATCAAACTGGAGTGCATGATTGCTTCCCGATAGCTACAGGCGGGATGGTGACACCTATCCGTGCGGATTTTCAATACCAGACTGAAATGTCTATAATATGGATTGCATGGGTCAGTCGCTTAATCCGCATGAGTGGAACTCTGTAGTTGCGGTTAGCACTACAGGAAATGTTTCGAGAATCATTAATTCAAGTTAAGTGCCAGACAGCTTCCCCAATACTTACGTACTAGATCGAAGAGTGAAAGATCCGTTTTATGATCAAAGCTGATGGGCTCCGACCTGCTTTACACCATGTGGGGCTACGGATTTGCGTTACCACCTCCAGAAAACAAAGTATTGACCCACAGCAAAGGCCCCTTTTGACCATACCCTGGTAGATGCAGTTAGTCTGATTGGAATGGTGCATAGGTGAAACAGAAACAAATCCAGTGCGAAATTGATCGCCTAGTTTCAGTTTTCAGTAGTCCGTTTGTGTCGCAAGAACTTTTCATTACGCTCTCGGGCATTAGTTAGTGAAAAAGTGCATTATTCAGCGATCGTTTCGTGTTTTATTGAAAAACTTTTTAAATAGCAGCTTTAGAATGAAAACATTGTCAGAGCTTAAAGTTGTTTCGTTCGTTACCGGATTACGGCAGTGCTTAAAGGCATATACGATTTTAGTGTTATATTTTTATTTTTTTATTGTGTACCAACATGTTATACATCAGCACAGAACATTACAGGTATCATATACATTGATTTCACACTAAATGCTAACACAATTACAGGTACCGACTGCATGCATCGAAAAAAAAGCGGTTCATTATATAAAAAAACAAAAAAAAACTATATATAACATTACAGGAAGACCTTACATAATTACACATTTACTACCAAATACGCTATTACTCAATTGAAAAAACTCATTGAGCAAGGCTGTTGTAGACTTCTCGTCTAAAACTGTCAACAGTGCCAGCAAAAACGTCCAGAGAATACTTGTAATGCAAATTATTTAATTCCCCAACTAGTCTGCTGAGAGGCGCGTTCTTACCAAGGTTGGTGTAGTTTGTGTTTCTGTGTGTCCTCGTCTGATCCCTCATAGGTCCTTGAGTATTTATCGTTTTTCGGTCAATTAGGTGTCATATTTGATGTATTTAAGCATTTGTCTTGTCAAGTTCGGTTTGATAAGGAAGGAATCTTAAACAAGCCAGTTTGGTATTAATTCCGCATTACGGCATTTCCTAAGCACTGTGATATATTTTAACGGTAGACAGCGGCTTTACTCTGACACTGGAATTGCAGACGTTCATGAGTGACAGTAACCACTCACCATCAGGTGGGCCGTATACTCGTCTACCTACTAGGGCAATAAAAAAAATACGCATCTTTCTTCAAACGAGGTTCGGAGAGCCTTTTGAAGCGCTTGACTTTGCCGTCAAGATATCGTGTGGCATGTGTCCATCAGCTGAAAATTTTCTACTAATAAAATGTTTATGTCACATGTGGAATTTTATAATTGCCATTTGGAAAATTGAAGGTGTGAGAATCAGAGGGTCAGTTTTCTAATAAACAACAAAACTAGTTTTTTTTGTAGTATGATTTCATATTTATCACGCTGTCATTTATAAACTGTTTTATGGCATTTGATACTTCAGACTACGCAAGAAGAACATAAAATGGAATCAGAATAGTAATTTTAATCATAATTAAAAAAACAACCAATTAAAAATAAATTATATGACATGGGACACTACAAGTCAAATTCCTAACCACTTCCATCCACCACTTATTATCTCGTACACAATCCAGGATGATTAAGTGCCGTTGTTCTGTCCATATCTGCTATGGATCAAGCTCTCTAGTTTGAAGACCAATCAGCTGTAACACTAATGCAATAGCGAATTCAATCTATTTTTATATGCTAGGTAGCGGCATTAACTTAAGTATTTATATTATATTATCTTATTTATCAAACTTGAACTTGATATCAAAATGTCGCATCAAATAGTACACATTACTCGTAATCTAATTCATTATAAACCACATGCGAGACCCTTTTAAAGAAACGATGACACTAGCCCTAGTGGGCGTTCGGCCTGATGTCATCCCAGGAAACACCAAGTTTGAGCCCACTGAGATTCTCGCCGGATCTTCTCAGTGGGTCGCGTTTCCGATCCGGTGGTAGATTCTGCGAAGCCCTGCTCTTGCTAGGGCTGATGTTAGCAACACCTACACGTCAAGGAAAAGCTGAAATAGCCTCTCAATTATCAGAATAGTTATCAGAATAGGTAGGGAAAAAAACAAGTTTGATTATACATCGCAATCTCTATTGTTACAGGAGCAACATGATATTAATAACGATCTTACTGATTTCTTCGGTATCATCCATTGACGTCGAAGTCAGCGTGCAATGTACGACGTGCGTGCTCGTAAATAAAACGTGTTACAACGCTACTTATCTACTAGACCTAGATGCGCCCTTCAGAAATAACATCGTCATCACCAAAATTGGTATATTAAGGTCTGAGAATGTTCTGTTCTACAGTTTCGAGCCGAGAATAGAAGATCTCGAGTATTACAAAATTGGGTTCGTTAACTTGGACGCGCCCGAGAAAACGGGTGTGATCAATAGCCCAAACTACGTAATGAACTTCGGTAGTTTTGATATCGATCAAGACAGATCCTTGGTTTACTTGGGCGGTAATGACGGAATATTTGTATTGGACACGGGCTCCAGTCAACTCCTCCCTTATAGCAGTCGCGGGGATCCGATCGAGAGCATATTCTACAAAAACAACGTTTACTTCGTCAGATACAACGACAGAGGCATCGTTGTAAAGAAAGGCGATTACTTTAAGACCATTCTAGAATATGTGCCGGTAAACAAGTTTGTTATCCACAAAACTGACATAATAGTTTTCATGAATAGTTTCGGTTTGTTTGTTGGCAGGGACAAGACTGTCTATCGTGTATCCAAGAATCCTTTTTTCAGAGGTCTGACTGTTGATCTAGATGGCGAAGTATACGCATGGTGGATCGATGGAATATACAAGGTGATAGTCAAATGGAATCTAGTGGATTCTAAAGTTGTTAAAATAGCACATCTACCGTCTATAGGAGCTATGGCGTTTGATAATAAAAACAATTTATTATTTACGTCAAATAAAGCTCTTTATAGATTAGTAGAGACCACTTACAACTGTACACTGAATTAAGTTTAGTTACTTGTTTTGTTTTAGTGCCAATTAGAGATTTTATTGATCCATTTAAATGTCACTTAATCAATATTGTTATGCGTTTAATGACAAAAATCTATTTACGTTAAAGACTGTTATTGTTTTAATTTCATACGAAACTAATGTACTTTTGAGAAATAAATTGGAACATAGGCAAACTCTTGAAGTCGCTTGTTGAGGGCTGAATAGTTGTCGTCGCCACTTTTAACAGTCAGCGATATAGTGCATCAGTAATTTTCGTGTCAAGTTATTCAGACACTTCATCAATCTATCTGCGCGTTACAGTTGTTCAATTAATTGGAAAATCAATGCTATCAATATTGGAATATCTGTCGGTAGTGCGAAAGTATTCAATTAATATAGAAACATCGTCAGCGGCAGGTGTGCGCGCTGGTCGATATAAATCATCAAAAAGTTGGCGGAATCGGAGGTACCGATTCATTAAAAACTTCGACGTATCTTTATTGATGATACTAAATTTGATATCACTACGTAGTATAAAACAAAGTCGCTTTCTCTGTCCCTATGTATGNGAATATCTGTCGGTAGTGCGAAAGTATTCAATTAATATAGAAACATCGTCAGCGGCAGGTGTGCGCGCTGGTCGATATAAATCATCAAAAAGTTGGCGGAATCGGAGGTACCGATTCATTAAAAACTTCGACGTATCTTTATTGATGATACTAAATTTGATATCACTACGTAGTATAAAACAAAGTCGCTTTCTCTGTCCCTATGTATGCTTAAATCTTCAAAACTACGCAACGGATTTTGAAGCGGTTTTTTTTAATAGATAGAGTGATTGAAGAGGAAGGTTTATATGTATAATAACATCCATTAAATAGTGGAGAAATAAATAATAAATTACAGTTTCCGAAGCGAAGCGAGGGCGGGTCGCTAGTAAGTAATAATTGTTAGGTTCCTGTGAATGACAATGACTCTTGTGCCTTATACTTATCACTGTCTCCTGTGGTCTTCGGCGATGATGAGCTGACTATTAAACATTTCAAGGTAATTCAAGTTAATCCAAAAAAATGTGACTTCAAAATCTCGTTTAGTCATATTTGCCACAAAGCTAGAAATACGAGCGTAATTTATCAAAGAGCTGGACGGTAATAATGATCGAAGTACACATTGGAGAAGAACAATGGTTCCTTAATTCCAAATTGGAGGAGTTTCGCACCAGAGACAGTTGCATAGAGCACTCCTCACCGATATCGGTACAAAGCAGTAACTAAAGTTTTTAGATCCAACTGTTCAACAGACTAGGGTTTATAGGTTTGATTGACATTGACAATGACATTGAGATTCGATCAACAACTCTCTCTTCGGTGTCAAATGGAATTAGCTGCTGCCTGAGAGCCTTAGACTATAGAGGGCAGTAACAACGGCAATTTTTTTAATAAAAAAATGTGTTAAATGCGGTTTTCAGTTGAGCAAACTGTTGAAAAATCCATAAAGTATCTAGTTACAGTTATCATCATCATAATCGGTTGCTCTTGGCAGAGCAGTCGTGGTCATGTGGAATTCTTGCTCATTAAAGCCTTAACAGATGTTTTCCACAGTTTGCGAACCGAGGCCCGGCGCACACACTCTTTACAGTACCAGGCAATAAATACTGCACATCGATATTTAGAAAGAGACAGTCGTCTAATTTTGTTTTTGTTGTAGAGCGTTACCCGTGTGCGAAGAAACACTAACGATCCGGTGTCTATGGAGACTAAATGTCAATTAGGTAATGTGCGACAGATATAACGCTCTACGAAACAAAAATTAACCGTCTCTTTCCCACGGCCGATGTGCAATATTTATCGCCAGGTACTTACTGTACATTTATGCAAAGTACCTGTCCTGTATTATAGTAAGAATTTAATTTTGACGCAAGTCAATTTTGCTTATTGTAACAATTATTTTGTTAGTCAACACAAATAAGTTGTTTATTAATTATATAGTTATACGAGTATATATTATATACTATATTATAGTTGTTAATTATAATTGTATTATATGTAGTATAAAATTGTATGCCAGAACCATAGAATAAATGTGACTAGAATTTTTAAGCGACTTAAAAATAAAAGGGCTTTCACTTCTTAATGACGTATGTATAATCATCATCATCATCATCAGCCTTTATCAGCCCAGTGCTGGACAAAGGCCTTCCCCAACGTATGTATACTATACACAAGTAATTAAAAAACTATTTTCATTTTACGGTTTTTAATTACCTATAAGCAAAGTAATCGAATTTGGGAAAAACACATGTGCAGTTCAGACGCACTAGAATTGAAACGTCTAGAAATATTCTATCACATTCTCTCGCAGGTTTAGTCGTACAGAAGCATGTTTGTATCTTCCTTGAGTCACTAATCGATTGTCATATCTGTTCCAACGATTTTTGAATGACAACGATATTATAGAACTTATCACTTAAATAAATAATAGTATAAAAAACTAACAAAATACGCTTTTATAGAAAAATACGCTTTTTTACAATAAAATCATTTTCTCTTATACTATTTTTTATTCAAATTTATTAAAATTTATTTTCTATTTTTTAGTTGGATTTTCTATAGAAGCATATTTTGTTAGTTTTTTTAAACTATTATTTATTTTTCATTTTTTAGTGGAATTTTGATTTTTTCAAAATTTTTTTAATATTGAATTGTCATCGGTGCTTATTAAGTATACCAAATTTCGAGTTAATCCGACGTTTTGGAGGGGGTCAAAATCATGCTCAAAGATTTCGTTACATACGAACATACATACATCTGAAGCTAATAAAAGCGTATTAAAAAGAGTAAATGAGAGGTAATATCGTATTTAGTTTTTTTTGTTAGAAAACTTTCATCATGTATTATTACTCTTTATTCGTGGTGGGGCTTCTTGTGAGTCCGCACGGGTAGGCACCACCGCCCTGCCTATTTCTGCCGTGAAGTAGTAATGCGTTTCGGGTTGCAGGGTGGGGCAGCCGTTGTAATATAAAACTGAGACCTTAGAACTCATGTGTCAAGATGGGTAGCATTAATGTAGTTGATGACTTTAGCTTCTGGTAACCACTAAACACCAGGTGGGCCGTGAGCTCGTCCACTGAAGAATAAGAAAAGATAACGTCTTTCGTCTTTTACATAGTCAATCAGCATTCCTTTGCAATTGAAAGAGACAAAACACAATGTCCTAATTGACATCATGTTTATTATTAGACCCTTTTTGCACTATTGTTGAATACCACATAAAATTAGTTTGTAAGCCATATTCATTTTAGAAACGTCAAATTTATTAGTTTTAGTTGATTAAATAATATAGATCTATATTTTAAACTTTTTATTTTATTACCGTTTATTAAATATAGGGTCTTTTTTCGTCTATGAAGGTTCTGTATGGAATGAAGGTCCTATGGGGACTTAATCTAGAAGCCTCTAAGTGTCTTGTATACTTGTCATTTGGCAGATTGTGACGATTGAACTTATAAGTTGCGGCCACAACGATGTAGGGCAAAGGGAATACCTCAAACCTGGGTTACAGTATTCAAGAAGGGAGCATATATGTAGAATTTTGTCAACACTCCTGGGGTGTTGGGATTTGGCCTTTCACTGTCGTTTTGCGCGAAACATACTTTTAGTATTGTTATTGTGCCTTATCTCCTCCAAATAGGATCTCCAGATGACAGTGTTGAGGTATTGTCTTTCTGGACATTAAAACAATTTCAGCTCATTGATTCCCTGGCTGAGCCTTTGCTCGCCCACCTGTCCTGGTGACACTGGAAAGGCCTTCGGGTCACCAGTAATCCTTACTTCATAAAAAAGCGCATTGTTTTATTGCTCTTTTACGAGCATACGGCTCACCTGATGGTGAATGGTTACCGTCGCCCATGGACTTCAGCAATACCAGGGGAAGAGCCAAGCCGCTGCCTACCATAGAGCATTGATTCACTCGGACAATTGAAGCACTTTGAAATACGTTCTTAAATCTTTTTTCAAGAATAATCTAAACGAATTATCAACTTTATTAGATGAACGACGGACCAAAAAATAGAAGTGGAGCAAACAAACGAACAATAAGTATTAATTTTGTTCGTATCAAAAGAATTATCAAAAATTTAGAAATATAATATATCAAATACGAGCCCTGTCTAGTTGTTTGTAATGCATCGTTCAGTGTAGGCGTGCTACAAGTATGAGTGTCAAGTGCGAGTGCTACATTCGTTCATTCGTGAGTAACAGTTCGTTTGGGGATTAAGGGCAAGACCAATGACGTAATTGGAGCGTTGATCATCTTTATTGAAGAGGCATTTTGAATTTGAATTTTAATTGGAGTAAGCTAAATCTATAATGCCTCAGATGATGATAATTTTGAATATGAATGGTAAGGCAAGATAGAAAAGGCAAGGTACGGGGAAGAAGGCAGAAGTCAAGTTTTTTATTTATTGCTTAGATGGGTGGACGAGTTTGCAGCCCACCAGGTGTTAAGTGGTTACCGAAGCCCTTAGACATCTACGACGTAAATGCGCCACCCAGCTTAAGATATCAGTTCTAAGATCTCAGTATAGTTACAACGGCTGTCCCGCCCTTCAAACTGAAACGCATTACTGCTTCACGTCAGAAATAGGCAGGGCGGTGGTACCTATCCGCGCGGACTCACAAAAGGTCCTACCACCAATAATTACGCAAATTATAATTTTGTGGGTTCGATTTTTATTACACGATGTTATTCCTTCACCGTGGAAGTCAATCGTGAACATTTGTTGAGTACGTATTTCATTAGAAAAAATGGTACCCGGCTGCGGGATTCGAACACTGTTGTATCGCTCAACACGAATGCACCGGACGTCTTTATCCTTTAGGCCACGACGACTTCAAGTGCGCTGGTCGGGCCAAATACGCTCTACTCTCAACACCTCAGTCCACAATGCCATCCGCGCAGCCGAAGATAGGCAGGGCTGTGGCAGGATAGTCCAGGAAAAGTTAAATAAAAGTTAAAAATAAGACATCAGCGGCCTCGAAGAACTAAATCTCTTCCAAAAGCGCTGCCGTGGAAGGACGCGGGACCCCGCCATGTGTATTATCCCAAGAAAGCCCCATGAGGCCACGACCCTCAGCATTGAGGATTATCGACACAAGGAGGTAAGGGTAAGGCAAGCTGTGGTGAGCACGGGCGATTTTTTTTTATTGCCCTTGTAGGCAGACGAGCATACGGCCCACCTGATGGTGACTAGTTACTGTCGCCCATGGCCTTCAACAGGGCAGAACCAAGCCGCTGCCTACCGCAAAATAGGTCTTTTTAAACGCTTTCATCAGCTTCACATGTACGTAAGTATCTTGAAGCGTGATTTGTAACTTCAGAACGTCGGTTTGAATTGAAATTGCTCACGCTTACAAAAGATCGATGACCTTGCAATAATTGAATATGTTTTGTTCGATTTCACTGTTCTACAATAAAAATAATTTTGTGATGACTTAATTGTTAGTATTTTGGTTTTTTTTTTTAAATAATATAGATAATTTTGCGGTACTTAGCTTAATATCCATGACAAAGGTTACCACCATACTTAAGTCATTTGTGATCTCGAAAACTGCGAACACCATTACGTATACGTAGGTTAATATTTAATAGGTAAACGCGTGGTTAAGACGTAAAAGTTTATTTTATTATATTTTTAAATTATAATTTAGATTATTTCCAACGTGAGTAATCGCATTAACATAACTTACATCAATATAAAACTTACTCTCTGTATTTAAAAAAAAGATTTGGAGAAATAATAAAAGGAGAATAAAAGGAGTTTTAACTTCAAATTATGTGTTTTGGTTTTTTTACCAACGTTGCTTGACGGAGGGCTGTATTGCCCTACCATCACTAGTGTTTAGTAAATAAAGTTTGATTTTGATAAATAATTACTTAACACTAGGTGGCGTGTAAGTTTGCGTTAAGAACTGAAATGTTTCACTCATTATCTGATTGACATCTCTAATCACATCCTGTGGCTACACAGGGCTGGCGGTCATTGTCCTTATTACTGATTCAATTCACGACCGACGGGACCTATTTTACGTCATTTGTGTCGTCACGTGACGGTTTGAAAACTCATTACTGTTTTCCGGATGGTGAACATTGCTATGCCATTCTCGCTCTCTACGAAAAATCTAGTTAAAAATTTCAAACTTGACGGGAAAATATATATTTTTGTATGTAAATAAATAATAAAACTTGTAACTTTGAGGTGTGTTTAATTCTATTCAACACTATCAACTATTATTACAAAGATTAACCAAGGATGAGATTCAGGAGAATCTTCTCCATTATTGTGTGAAGTTCCTCAAATAACACATCTGCAGTAATGCTGTTATCATTTGGTGAGAAGCTGTGATTAATTATAAAAGCTACCAAATAGACCATGACTTTTTAGGGCTAAGTTTTCGTTTAGGCCATTGCTTAGGTGCTGAACCAGGGTCTAATTAGCATAATGACCACTTCCTCCACCTTGCATTGATAATACTCAATGCTAAGGATCGTGGCCTCATGGGGCTTTCTTGGGATAATACACATGGCGGGGTCCCGCGTCCTTCCACGGCAGTGCTTTTGGAAGAGATTTAGTTCTTCGAGGCCACTGATGTCTTATTTGGGTTCGGCTAATTTTACGGTACCAGAAAAGAAAAGCTACCAGAAAAGCTACCAATAGAGAAGAATGGAAGCAGCTGCAAGAGGCCTATGTGTCACAGGACACGCTGATCACTGAACCGGGATACCCGATGTATTAGATTTAAGTTAAAACAATTTGCTACGGTGTGTAAAAATCATTGTTTAGTATCAGCAATATGGGTTTAAAAAAAAAAACAAAAAAAAAAAACGGTGGAAAGGTCGATTTACAAGTCAATCCTCCTCTTTCCTCATCCGGGCTTGGGACCGGCATTGACAGAGTTAATCACCGCTTACTATTACAAATGATAATGCCGTTCAAAATACCTTCGTTTCTGTGTCTATTAAGCGACCCAATACACACTTTAGCATGTTCACTGCGCTGGCGATCGTTCAGTTCGTACGGTACCCATTTTTCATTTTTTTTACCTGGCGAATTTGAAGCAAACGGACCAATATGGTTTCGATGCTAACGGTGAAATCTGATGCTAGCTCAGTGGTAGATTGAGTGTCGTTAGCTTCCACTATCGCCTTTAATTCGTAGTCGTATTTTACTGACGGTAGGACCTCTTGTGAGTCCGCGCGGGTAGGTACCACCATTCTGCCTATTTCTGCCGTGAAGCAGTAATGCGTTTCGGTTTGAAGGGTGGGGCAGCTGTTGTAACTATACTGAGACTTTACAACTTATATCTCAAGGTGGGTGGCGCATTTACGTTGTAGATTTCTATGGGCTCCGGTAACCACTTGAACTGTGAGCTCGTCCACCCATTTAAGCAATAAAAAAAAGTCGACTTTAGTTTCCGAGTGATCACGGTGCACATTTTTGAGATCAAAATTTCCATGTTGGAAATGCTTAAACCAATAAGCAGTTATTCTCTCACATGTTGTGAGCTGTTTGAGCTACTGTGACGTAACTCGTATTTCATCATAACTATTCTTATTTTTATCTTGTCAATATTGATGAAAATGATACAAATGGTTTTTTTTATTGCCCTTGTAGGCAGACGAGCATACGGCCCACCTGATGGTGAGTGGTTACCGTCGCCTTTGGGCTTCACAATGCCAGGGGCAGAGCCAAGCCGCTGCCTACAACAAAAGGAGTGTAGAAGGAACCAAACACTAATCAATAAACAAGTGACTGAATTTGAAAATAGAGTGCAATGTTTTTAAAAAGAATTTCATTTTGATTCATTTAAATTAGCTTTCAAATTGTCAGTATTGCAAAACGACAACTTCATAGGTACATACAATATTATGTTAAGCATAGTATTTAAATTTCGAGAATTTGAGAGGAAAATTGATTGAGCATTTCAGATATCGACGATAACTCCGATCTATTCAATTGGAAAAGTTAGTTTGAGCAATTACGTCGACATTGAAATGTCGACCGATACTTTTGAGATTTCAGTCTTCACAATTGGGGCTGTATACAATAGAAAGGAGGACCGTGAATTTAAAATTACTAGATCTTTTTACTTTTTTTTTTAAATAAAAGCATTGATTTCAATTTCCTACCACATTAAACGGTCTCACGCTAGGATTTTTTACTAGAAGCATTTACATGAGGGGCTAAATTTTTTCCCTGATTGCGAATACCAAACGTATTTAACATAGGCGCTGATTAATTGAGAATCGACAATACAGTGAGACAGTACAGCGAATCAAAGCGACAACGAAAACATGCCGCCTCTATATTTTATTACGTCTGTGTCTCCAGAAAGCGAAGTCACAAAACTTTTTCTGTACAAATGAATTCGTTTGAGGCGAGCGCGTGACTCGCATGTACGGTGCGAGGCTCTATTGTGGGCGCCGACAATGCGCGCTCGCCCTTAACTGGGCATTGTGTCGCCCCGTTTAGAATACGGTCTAACCCTGCCTTTATACGCTCGGATAATGATTGGATAGGGTTGCCGACGACGTCTTATTGACATCCCTTTTTAGATATTTCGTGAAGGTCTTACGTACAGATGTTACTTGATTGTAATGGCCTATGGTGTTACGAATTGGGGTTTATGAAATGCGCAAAGGATTTCTGGGAGTATTTTAGTGCTTGATTAAATACTAATTAATTTATTAATTCAAATTCATTGTCCAATTAGTTTATTTTGATTTGACTAATTGTATTATGCGCTAATTACACACCGAACTCATAAGACACGTCTAAACGTATGCGACTCAAGCTTTAATGAATCGATTTTGTCATTAAATTGTTAATAGCCATAACTAGTACCGTGACGCGTTTGATCTAAATTAGTTTTAATTAGGGCCGTTGCTTTTGATTAATTTTGTAGGATATCTCAAATTGAATCTGAGAACTAATGAATTTGGAATTACAGTTCATAGATGATACACATAAACTAGTTATAGATAAGTAAGTCAAGCACTCAACAGAAATGTTTACAGGCGTCGGCCACTAGATGGCTTCGCTTCGATTAGTTGCTCATTGCTCCTCCAGATGGCAGTAACATATTACCTATCCTATATTTTATTTTAAATGAAGGATTTTGTAAATTTTCAGAAACCACAAAGTGATAAAATTTTATCCATTTTTCTATAACATATAAAGATTTGTATGTATGATTCTTTTATATTTTATTTTCTGTGTTTAGTTATATAATAATTAAATGCCTTAACTTTAACAACATATAAGTTTAGGGCATCCACTACAAGATGTCGAGAGTAGCCGGTGGTAGGTTCGGCGAAGCACTGCTCTTGCTAGAGCTAGTGTTAGCAAATCCTCCCAGTTTGAGCTCCGTGATCGCTCCTACCAATCCGCGCGTAATTGCAATAGCCCTTCCAACTATCAACTATTACGTAGGGAAAATAAAAGCTACTTAAAAATATTTAAATCATGCGATCACTTCAATAAACAATAAAACAATTGCAAAGCAGTGCATATTGGTTTGAAAGGCGAAATAGTAGTGATATATCAACACTGAAATACCCAATATCACGTCTCGAGGTGAGAGATATGATATAACTACATATTAAATAGCTTGCGGTAGACACTTACACAATAAAACAAAATTTGTACACTGCAATGTTATACTTCATTCTTCAAATTTTACGTTTATTTCACTCAAAAGCGTTTTAAACAGTAGAAGCTATAACGACTTTTCTATACGTTAAACGCTATAAGCATAGTAATGTTTTATTATCGTCACAGTAAACATAACTTAGTAAACCATCGGGAAGAGAACTTCTCTCTGTATTTTTTTCCAATTACTTAATGTCCACCATTATTAATTATTTGTTGTTACAGATGCTTTTCCTTAGCTCAGACTTTAGTTCTTGTTATTAGTTTACCGCATTCATTTAATGGATTGCTTTTAATTGTAATTAAGCCGAAGCTAGATCGAGCTAAAGAAAATAGCGTCAGCTTATTTTTGTTAAAAAGTTTCAGTTCAGTTCAGTTTTAGTTTTTGACAAAAAGTATTTAGGTAGTTATTAATGTGAAATTGTTGAGCAGATGATTTTAATATGTTTTTTTATACATTCAATACTTAATGGCTTTAAGCTAGGATTGCTTTGTGGGATTTCGGACAATGGAAACTTATAAGCGAAAACAAAGCAGATCCAATCTCGATTAATAAAATTCTTTAACTAACATTTTGATTCTGTCTGCGAATTAAGTATGGATCGGGGTAAAATATTGTCAGGTACAATCTTTTTCTAAATCTTATATATCTTTAATTTTATCTTATAATATGACTTGAAATGTTTGTGCTAAAGCTTTGTCGTGAAAAAATAATTAATAATAAAAATAACGTTTGCCATTTACCAGTCTTTTCCTTAAAAATCTGGACTTGAAAATATTAAGAATGATATGGGAAGAAAAAGCAAAGGAGTGCTTGCAGCCCATGCCAGATATAAATATTATGAAGAGCCTCATTTTTTTTTTTTTGTCAGGAGGAAATCGCCGGATTTCCGCCCTCCACTGGGGACGGCGGGCGGAGCATGTCGGAGTCGAACCGACTAAAACCTCCTGTCGCTCAACTACCAACGTCCAAACCTCACGTGAGACAGAACTCATGAAAAGGCAAAGGGGGGAAAGTGAAGTGTTTAGTGCGGAGCACATCTCTCCCATCACCCTCCCCCTCGGGACGCCGGAGTGGCGGACGTCGGCACCACGACCACCAGCCCTCTCGGTCGGCAGGCTATCCGGAGCCCGCCTAGATGGCGCCGGTTAGAGTGAGCTATCCTACGGAATACCTCGCTGGGTCAGAACCAGCGTGGGTCGAGGATAGCCGGCCTTCCATCACCCGGATGCTCTTGCGTAAAACGCGTGCAGAGCAGCTTGCACGACGTCTTCTTAGGTCCCCCTCGCCGGTCCCCAAACCGACATATGAGGGGGACCCGAAACACTTAGAGGGCCAGGGCTTGGGCGAGATCCGCCTCCCTGGCCCCCGCTCGACGGCGGCGGGCTTGCGCGTCTCTAACGCGCCCCCAGGTCATGCCTAAGACACTTAGCTACTGCTCCACCGAGCGACGCCACAACTTTGGTTCTGGGGCGGCCTCTCTTACTTTTGCCACATGTACATAACTTTTTAAACGCAATCCCAGAACGGTAAAGATTAAATAAAAAACAAAATATTAAGCACAGGTCTTTCAAACGAGGCTTGTGAAGAGTACTTAATGGCAGCGGCTTGGCTTTGCACCTGGCATTGCTGACGTTCACGGGCGACGATAACCAATCACCATCAGGTAGGCCGTATGCTCCTTTGCCTACAAAGCCAATAAAAAAAAAACAGAACGAATAAAAAATACCCAATTGATGTCTGTGTGATATTATTGACATTTTTGTGAAACAAAGAACTTTTTGACGGGAACGCGAGGAGTGAAGTTGTGTGATTTGTTTTATTTTGTCTATTTAGTGTTTCTTCAGGTTTAAATATGTAATAGCGGTGTTTTATTAACTGTTTAATATCTGTGAAAGTGCACAAATGTGGGAAAATGAAACAAAGCCGCTGGACGTAGCTTCTCGGGATCCTCCAAAAGGTCCACTTCAAAATTCTCGGTAAATGACCACCATTTTACTGAGATTATATTTCATCCCACATCATCTCACTTCATTTAATTTCATCCCATTTGATTAATGACTCAAATTAATCATCTTCATTTCATTTCACTCCATATTATCATTTTTCATAAAAATAAGAATATAAATTTTAAATAAGACATGACTTAAAGGTCCTAGTTACTAGGTCATAAAATTCTTAATAATTTTGTGAAACAAAATGCTATTTTATCATTAGCTTGTTACTGTTTTCGGTACCTACATACTTGAAAATAATACTAGAAACTCAGTTATATGCGGAACGAGATAATTTCATCACGACTCACTGACTCCTAATGTTGTGGTCGAAATAAACAGGAACACGAGAATTTATCGCTACCACTAGTTTCCGAAGCATTCTCGTAGAATCGAGACGTACATTACAATAGTACAGATAGCTATGTTTCTAGTTTTCCTTATTATCCATAAGAATACCTATATAAAGAGTGTTCACATGTAGTTCACGATTGACTTCCGCGGTGAAGGAATAACATCGTGTAATAAAAATCAAACCCGTAAAAATATAATTTGCGTAATTACTGGTGGTAGGACCTCTTGTGAGTCCGCACGGGTAGGTACCACCACCACCCTGCCCATTTCTACCGTGAAGCAGTAATGCGTTTCATCTGATTTGAAGTTTCTATCACTATAATGTTAATTATGTTTTGGTGAGTGACTAAGAATACATTCTTTCTCTCTCCCTCTTTCTCCCTCTTACTAACATTACATCTTATTTTCTGTTTTTTTTTTTAGATTTCCAACATAAGGTAAATACGCATTAGCATATATCCAATCTCTTACCGACAGATCTTAGTATTTAGCATTTTTACGTAAGAAGGGAAGAAAGAATTTACTGCAGCAATAAACAATAACATATCGTGTAACAAATTTAAAAAAGTTGTTGATTGTTCCCCAAATACAGAGTCGATTTTGTATTTAATTTTTTATTGCGTAGACTGGTGAACAATCTTACCGCCCACCTGACATAAGTGGATCTCGTGAATGTCGCCACGCACTTCGATTCGTTCGATGATACTAGTCAATACGACAGCCTCCAAACAACAAATATTGGTTCTATTCTAAAGCGACCAACACAAAAGCTAACCAATAAACCTAGTTTCTTGGAAAAATGTAATATTCATGTACATTAAATAGTTCAGGTATCCCTCTAACTATTCGGAATGGCGGTCGTAAATCAAATCCCGTTGAAAGTGGAATATTGCGGGACCGGAGCCCGCTAGCGACCTCGCCAATGGAATGTTTATATGAAAATAATACCATTCTGCCGCCACACTGACGTTCTGTGATGAAATAAATCATGTTAGATTTAAAGTTTACTGAACATTTTTTATAAGTCGTAACTCCGCGGAATTGAATGTTACTTTTAATTTATTCATTTAGAATTATTCTTTTAGATCCTTGGCCCGGCTATGGATCAGTGCGAAGAGCTCTCTCTCTCCCTCTCCCATTCATCTACCTCCTTCTACGAGATTTATTTATATATAAGCTAGAGTTAAGACACACAGGGATAGCAGCGAAAAGCTCTGACCGATGTGGTTGAGGCCATGTGAAGAATAGTTAATTGGTTAGTCTTGGGTGACGTAACAAACTTTATTAGTTTACAACATTTATCGTGAGCGTTATGAGCCCCTGTTACCACTAGGGTTCATGAGCAACGGTAGCCACTCACTCAGTAGGCTATATGCTTAGCTGCCTACAATAGTGTTACTCGCTGGAGGTCGGGTAAAATAAAATTCCACCAAAGTACAACTAAAAACTATATTCAACACTTGGAACACTTAAAAAACTCAACAAACACTTTAAAACTCTCAATTCGTTTCTTCCGCTTCGCTTCAGGTAATCCGTTCGCTGTTTCGCTTCGAGTAGTTCCGATTACTGACTGACTGCGTGCCATCTTTGCAACGTTTTTATAGTCGAGACGAAATTGCGAAGATCCGTCGAGAATATTCCACAAAAGTCTAGTATTGTGTGTTTCCGATATCTGACAATAGATGGCGTTGTACTTCTCGAACGTTCTAGATACTACTAGATCCTTCGATATTCGTTCGACTATTCGGTGATAGATAGCATTACTCTTACCGGCATAACAATAGCTATCAAAAACCGAATAAAAAATCCTACGAGAGTCCGGCATTGCTTGAGCACAAATTAAAACGTTCTATTGAATCCAATTTGAATAATAAAAATACTTGCAGAATTGTTCTGAAGTTTATGCAGGACGACAATTCCCAAGGTGAACTCTACTTAGGCCCATTAATTACCGACATTACGAGAAAAAGAAACTTTTCCATTCTAATAAAAATATAATTGAGAACAAATCACGCATGGTAATCCGGCCCCAATTTAGGATTCCGTGTGTTATGAGTAACAGAAACTGATATACATACTTATATACATTTAAATATAAACATATAGATAATAAACACACAAAGAACAAACAAACCTGTTGATCACACAAAGTTCGCCCGATGTGGGAATCGAACCCACGACGCCTAGCGTAACAGTCATTGTTAACTGCAACACCGAGTAAATCAGTGTGCTTAGTGCGAGTTTTTTAACGTTCTCGATAGCGTAAAAGTTAACCGAATTATGTATGCAGTTAGGAACAGCGCCCCTAGTGGCAAACGTAAGCATTTTTTTTACTACATAGCTGAGAGCCTGGAGAGGCCATATCAGCGTAACCTTAACTAGTAGGTGAGCTTACGGGGCTCAAACCTGACGACGTTGTTAACACGAACCCTTGCAAGAGCCGTGCTTCGCAGAAACTAGCACCGGATCGGAAACGCGACCCACTGAGAAGATCCGGCGAGAAACTCAGTGGGCTGTGTATGTGGGTTAATTTACTCGTCGAGCCCTTCGTCGCAAGCGACGGGTTCGACGAGAACGATGACTGGTGCTGAGGTACCTAAAAGCACCGTTAGTGGAGAAGCGTAGGCAAACGATCCCATTCCATACAAATATGAGTTAACTTTTACGCTATCGAAAACGTTAAAAAAGTCGCACTAAGCACACTGAAGTCACGAATTATATTGAAACTATATAGTGGTCCCGCAGTAGTCGAAATTCGACTATAACTAATTGAAATTATAAGTTTGAACAATATTATGGTTCTATCATCGATCTATTACCACTCGATGGGTTCTATTGTTAAAGTATACTACTTTAATCACAGATTTCGCCAAAACTACACTATAGAAAAATAATATTAAAGACAAACAATATTAACCAATTCTTTAATTGACCACAGACTTTGAGCAATAACAAAAGTTTGACAATAAACAAAGAGTTTATATACGTGTGTGTGTCAAATACATGGTAGTGTGTGTAATGTTTTTTTTATTGATTAAATGTTTTATTAATGCATAATTTAAAAAAAAATTGCATCTGCACTCCTTCTCTACATTCTCTATAAGTGTAGGAAATTTCATACTCCTCCGTCCGCGCAACTTTCGTAAAAAGGGGGTACAATGTATTTGCTTCACGTATTAATATATAGATATCCTGTCGATGCTCTAATTATCCTATCGGCAAGAGCTGTTCATATCAACCAATCAACGGATGTATCACAACGATCCGATGCTCAATCGACGGGCGAACTAATATGATGACGTAATGTCGTCACGTGCCGTCGTGTGTTACGTAAATTGAAACGATAAATCGTATTGACGTGCGACAATCCGGCACCGAAGCTACCAAATGAAGCTTTAAAATCAAACTGCGTACAGATTGCGCGTGAAATACTGCCGCAGTTATGTTTAGGGAATACTATTAAAGATACACGTCGGGATCGGATGATGTAAATTATTTAATTGTACAGCTATTGTTACTTTGGATATCAGTTTAATGACGACGTTTGCGTTGTATCTATATATTAATACGTGAAGCAAAAACTTTGTATCCCTTTTTACGAAAATTGCGCGGACGGAGGAGTATGAAATTTTCCACATTTATAGAGAATATAGAGAAGTGCTCAATGCTAATATTTTTTTAAAATAATGCATAAAAGATACGTTAAATCAATAAAGAAAACATTACTCACACTACATACCATGTATTTGACTCACACACGCATGCATACTATTTATTGTCAAACTTTAGTTCTACGTCTGTGGTCAAATTGAGAATAGATTAAATATTGTTTGTCTTTATTAATATTTTTTATAGTGTAGTCTTGGCGAAATTTGTGATATAGAAGTATAAAATACAATCATAATAGTGTACAAACATACAATTCCATTTAATTATAGTCGAATTTCGACTACTGCGGGACCTCTAGTGTATATAGATATACGCACAAATAATGACATATTTGACGTTAGTAAAGTTGGCCAAAATCTGTTGTTTTTGTTTGTTCGTGTGATTTTTAAGTATTTATAATAATCAATTTAAGGACTAGCCGATATCTAATCTTGAATAATAATTAAAAAGAACAATGGATATAAACAATTGACCACAATATTTTAAACACAGGTCTGGGTGTGTTTGCAAATAAATCATTTGGGATGAATTAAAATGGCGGTCGCGTGAGTTCGGTTGTCTATTGTTCGTGACATTTAGATTATCGTGAGCGAATTGACAACGGGGTTCGATTTTATTAAACACAACAATGCCTAATGTGGAACTTTTATTCGTATTATAAAAAAACCAAAGAGCTGGACAACGTGTACAACAATTGTATTTCATTTTATATTAGTTATATTTGAAGTCGTCCTGGCTTAAGGCATAAGACATCTGGTGCATTTGTGTTGAGCGATGCACTGGTGTTCGAATCCCAGGCGGGTGCCAATTTTTCTAATGAAATACGTACTCAACAAATGCTCACGATTGACTTCCACGGTGAAGGTGAATAGCATCGTGCAATAAAAATCAAACCCGCAAAATTGTAATTTGCGCAATTACTGGTAGTAGGACCTCTTGTGAGTCCGCGCGGGTAGGTACCACCACCCTGTTTACTTCTGGCGTGAAGCAGTAATGCGTTTCGGTTTGAAGGGTGGGGCAGCCGTTGTAACTATACCTGAGAACTTATATCTCAAGATGGGTGGCGCATTTACGATGTAAATGTCTATGGGCTCCAGTAACCATTTAACACCAGGTGGACTGTGAGCTCGTCCAACCCGTCTAAGCAATATGTTTTTATTAATTATCAGTTATAGAAAATTTGTTGAAGAACAAACGAATTTAAGGGAATAATAATAAATAAATAAATACTTACTAACGATCACGCCACGTTAACTGGCCCCGTGCTAAGTTCGTAAAGAACTTGTGTTACGGGTACCAGATAACGGAAATAAATGTAAGATTTTTATTATACACATACATATATATAATATACATCCACAACCCTGGAAGGGACATTTTATATTTATCATACAAATATACTCCTTTGGCGGGATTCGAACCCGCGATCTTCTTGTGTAGACCATGTCACTTACCACTACACCAGGCGGCCGTAATAAGCCACTTATATACTCATATTCGTTCTTATTGTCGTTACCCAGCGAATATCTAAATGAGGCATACCAGAGAAAGATATATCATGTCATTTATAAGCAAACTAGCCGTACTCTCCCGCTTCGCTGGGCATTTAAAATTAACATTATTATTTATTGTCATTATTATTAAGGAGTCCAACACTCATATAAATATTAGCCTATCCATTAAGTACATGTATTTTCTACATGGATACCAAGTTTCAAGTCAATCGGATGCACGGTTCTGTAGTTATAACGGAACATCCGTAAAAACCACTGTAGATTTATATATAAGTATTAGTATAGGTTGTACGGGCTTATAAAAGTTTTTGCAGTATTTCTTTAGCATTCGTGAATCGATGAAATGGAGAATGCGATTCCGTGTCTAAGTTATACACTAGATTTGATTATTTTAAGATTCAATTTAAAATTATAGCGTCGCCTTTAACTTTTATAATAGTTCAGGATTTCACATTAAATTTATTTTGGTAAAAAACCATGTGTTTTATTATTAAAATATTTAAATACTTAATTCGAAGATCATAACGGAAGTTGAGTATACTCGATAAATTCAGTAGCCGTACTGTGTTTGGGCTTAGTGATACAAGTTTGTCTATTAACCGCGTGGGCGCGATGCGTGGGTAACGTCCAGCTGTGCTTTATGTGAACACGTACTATTGGAACTCGAATTAAATTATCAATTAATATTAGTTTTATTATTTTCATTTTAGTATTTCCGTCATTTAAAATTAGTTTTAAATATGTTAACCACACGCTCGGGACAAATAATAAGTCAGTTTTTTGGAAGGGTTGTTATTATATATTTTTAGTCTGACAATAATAATTAGATATTAATACATATATACTTATTTAATTAAATAGGTACTAACAAATTTATATAAAAAGGCGCCAAAGTCGTGATTGAGTGAAAAATGCACAGATAATGTAAACATTGAGGATGTGCGTTTCGTTTTACGTTGTGAAGATCTTGAACACAATTTTTTTTTCTTTTTTTGTAAGAAGCTTTTGAACACTTATTACTTACATTTTGCCAGCAAAACTAAAGCACGCTACAGAGACATACATTTTAATATCCAAAGACTGTATATCCAAAGAATGTATAATAGCTTAATAACCACAATGCTACTTAGTTCNGTAAACATTCAGGATGTGCGTTTCGTTTTACGTTGTGAAGATCTTGAACACAATTTTTTTTTCTTTTTTTGTAAGAAGCTTTTGAACACTTATTACTTACATTTTGCCAGCAAAACTAAAGCACGCTACAGAGACATACATTTTAATATCCAAAGACTGTATATCCAAAGAATGTATAATAGCTTAATAACCACAATGCTACTTAGTTCTGCTGCGAGGCTGTATTTGTATATCTGTAGCAGTATATCTAATATCTCAAGGAAGGTAACGGCGGTTCAAGATTTTTTAAGTATTGCTCTTGTATAGCTGTTGCAAAGTATGAGCGCGCGTGGCCTTTATATTTGTAGTTGTAATCTATACAAATAAATAAAATTTGGAGTGTCTGTTTGTAATAATAAAATAACAACATTTTACTAAATGCGTAAGTAGGTATGTATACCGCAGTAAATATACTTTAATTATTTTTTTTGAGGAGACTTTCACTGATAAGTAGGTGATGATATTATTATCTTAGGCTACCTTTTTTAGAATATCTTCGTCTCGCAGCGTCACCTGCGGGTAACATCGCGGGACTCAGCTTAGTGTGTGCACCCGACAAAGCGGTCAATAGCTATATTCTCTTCTTCTAATATATCACTCACACAACTAAGGGCAGCGCGCAGTCGTACTTAGCAACAACTATAGACAGATCAGCATACCTGTTGGAAAGTGATTACCGTCACCCATTGACTTCAGCAATACCAGGGTTCAGAGCCAAGTCACTGCCTACGTTATAATGTTTAAGTAAACTTTGTTTTTATTCATAATGAAATTAATACAATAATAATAGGCTTAGGTCAACCCTAGTTTAAGGATTAGGGATAAAAGTTAGTAAATTACGTGTACAATCGCTGTGAGCGTAGGACGAGGCGGGCGGCGACGTCACGAGAAGTTTTGATTGTACTATAGAAACTCGAAGTGAACGGTCGATGGTAATATTTGCTAAATTCTAGGACGTCTTTCAAGTTCGCACGGGTAGCTATTGCCTTCCTGCTTATATCTGCCGTGAAGTGAATATCGCGCCCCGATTTTAAGGTCAGGGCGAACATGGGTGGGTCGTGAGTTAGTTCAGCCATCAATCTATATCACTACATAGTATAAAACAAAGTCGCTTTCTCTGTCCCTATATCCCTATGTATGCTTAAATCTTTAAAACTACGCAACGGATTTGAATGCGGTTTTTTTAATAGATAGAGTGATTGAAGAGGAAGTTTTATATGTATAGTAACATCCATTAAATAGTGGAGAAATCAATAATAAATTACAGTTTCCGAAGCGAAGCGAGGGCGGGTCGCTAGTACTTAATATATAAAAGAGATTATACGTGTGTGCTCAAATGTGCTCACCTAAAACTCGAGAACCGTTAGCCTTATTGTTATGAAACTTTGCAAACATTTATAAGACAATATGACCGCTTCGAAGAATATAATTACGTTAGTGCCGGATGGATGGCGCTGGTGGTACTGATTTTCATCTTTTGAACCATAAGTCGAATTGATTTGATATTTATAATATGCACCCGAGGGAATTCTCGAGGGACAAGTTTAAGGAAATCAAAATTCTAACTTTAGCGTCTCAATACATTTTTGAAAATTTATGGTACGTGCGTAAAAACATTGAATAATTCCCCAGAGTCTGCGATTTGCACAATGTGAACACTAGGAACAAACATAGGCTTGCGTTGCCGGCGGCTCGAATTAAGAAAATAAGCAACTCTTTTAGGGGGCTGGGTGTACAACTTTTCAACGAGATCCCACTAAACGTTCAATTACTACCTGTTCATAGATTTAAGAAAACTGTCAAGGAACGTTTGTGCAACAAGGCATATTATAAAGTTAAGGATTATTTACTAGATGGCACTACGTGGGAATGAGGCGTTCGCTCCTGGCCTTTTCATTTTTCATTATTATTATTTTTTTTTTAATTGTACTTTTTGACGTGTTTTTTCCTTTATTGTTAATATTTTTATTTATTTTAAAAAAAAGAAAATATTTGAGAAAAAACAAAAAAAATCCCGCTGAGTTTGTTTCGCCGGTTCTTCTCAGGACTGTGGCTTTTTTTGGAACCGGTGGTAGAGTTAACATTGTTATTTATATTTTGACATTCAACAAGTGTGTCATACTGACATCTAAGTTGAAATAAACGATTTTGAATTTTGAATTTAGTATATTTGCATATCGGAGCATTGCACACCACCTAATATGGTGTTTAGGTGTTGCGAAGCGCACCGGGCATTAGCTAGTAAAGCGAAAGTAGACTTCCTTTAACGTTAAGTTTTCCGTAATGTAGGATGTCAATAAAACGACGTTGATAGAGCTGAGGAAATATTAAGTTACAAAATTAATTTATTATGTTGAATTGTGAAAAATTTTACTTTGAAATAGACTTGAAATGTCGTTTCTTTGTTTTTACAGAGCAACATATTGAAATCTTATTTAAAATTATATGAATAAGAACAATTAAAAGTTCATAGATCCTTTATATATGTATATATAACAGAAGTACGGTAGACGGTATATAGAGAAGGCGACCACCAGTTCTGCATGTTGGCACACATACACATAAAATTCACAGCGCACTTATAAAAAATGTATCCGAAAAAAAAGCTGCCAGATCTCACTAAAATTGGGCCAGCACTAAAGCATTAACTCGGTAACCGTACTCGTCGAACTCGACAAAGAGGTCGACGTGCAACCTAACCCATGTCTCGGCCCGCTGAGTTTCTCGCCGGATCTTCTCAGCGGGTCGCGATTCCGATCCGGTAGTAGATTCATTCGCGAAGCAGTTGCTCTTGAGTTGTTGGGTCTCCTTCGGAGGCGCTCGGGCGGCTTTTAGCAAATCCCACCTCTCCTAGCTGAGCCTTTGCTCGCCCATCTATCCTGGTGAAACTGGAAAAGCCTCCGAGCCACCAGTAATCCTTCAATCATAAAAAAAGCATTAACTAGAAAAAACCTTATACACCGACATGGTTTAATAAATTCGAGAACCGATAGTAGCGCTACCCAAAAATCGTAGGTCCGCAGCGCGACCGCATAGTGCCGCATTAAAATCGCATTATATCGTAACGATATATCGATATTTGTGACAACCCTAGAGCTCCACTGTATGAATACGTTCCCTGTTCACTTTATGTCGATACTAAGGGGAACAGATGGTGCTTTCGGGTTTATTATAGGAATTTGTGGGTTGAAAATTCGATAATTTTAAAAAGGTTAAAAAATTGAAGACATGAATTTTTGTTGTTGGCATTTACGGTACATACATATCAACGGGTGAAATATTATTTGGTTTAAGCACCATTTTTGCCATTTTACAAAAGAGTCATAAATCACTCTCCAGTTAAATTTAAACTTGAAAAAAATATAAAAAAATCTTTTTTATTTTTTTATTCCTTAGATACGTGGATGAGCTCACAGCCCACCTGGTATTAATGGTTACTGGAACCCATAGACATCTACAACGAAAATGCGCCTCCCACCTTGAGATTTAAGTTCTAAGGTCTCAGTATAGTTACAACGGCTGCCCCACCCTTCAAACCGAAACGCATTACTGCTTTACGGCATAAATAGGCTGAGTGGTGGTACCTACCCGTGCGGACTCACAAGAGATCCTACCACTAGTTCCTGTGGACCGAATGGTAAACAGTCAACGTCGCCCTAAGCACGTCATTACGTATCCTCCCTGTCCATTAACTGTGTTTTTAGGTCCTCGTCGAACCCGTCGTTTGCGACGAAGGACTCGACGAGTAAATTAACCCACAGACACAGCCCACTGAGTTTCTCACCGGATCTTCTCAGTGGGTCGCGTTTCCGATCCGGTAGTAGATTCTGCGAAGCACTGCTCTTGCTAGCGCCAATGTTAGCAACAGTCCTGACTTGAGCCCCATGAGCTCACCTACAAACGTTAGGGTGAATCTGAAATAGCCTCTCAAGGCTATCAGCATAGGTAGGAAAAAAAAAGTAATGTTATCTATTTTTAGTCCGACAGTAATAATTAGATAAAAAAAAAATTTTTTTTTAATAAGAAGCGGCGCTAATTTCGTGAGTGACAAAACTTGCACTTGCGAACCCGTAGATTAAAATGCAAGTGTCAGTGCTGCTCAAAATCTGCGATCAAGTCAAGACTGCTTCAATTTGAAATTCAACACGTGATTGCCAGAGCTACGAGTGGCGAAGAGCTACACTGGAGACTTATACAGACTACGCTCTGTATCTAATAAAATCGAGAATGAAAAAGATAACAAAAAATAAATTAATAATAGTTTAAAAAAACTAACAAAATACGCTTTTATAGAAAATCCAACTAAAAAATAGAAAATAAAAATAGATTTTAGAGAAAATGATTTTATTGTAAAAAAAGCGTGCTTTTCAGGATATTACTAAAATAACCCTTCTACTCATATCTGTTCATAAAATATTTATAACTACTGATACCATGTATCCCACGCTTTCATTACAATAAAATAATTTTTCTTACACTATTTTTAATTAAAATTTACTAAAATTTATTTTCTATTTTTTAGTTGAATTTTCTATAAAAGCGTAATTTGATAGATTTTTATACTATTATTTATTTTTCATTTAGGTTGAAGTTTTTTCATTTTTTTTTTTAAATGTTGCATTGTCATCGTTCCTTAATAAGTATACCAAATTTCGAGTTAATCCGACGTTTTGAAGGGGATCAAAATCACGTTCAAAGATTCCGTTACAAACATACATACATACGTCTGAAGCTAATAAAAGTGTATTAAAAAAGAGCGGGTCTTGTTGAATTTGTTATTTGAATAATTCATGAAAAGTAAACGAGGCATCAAAGGATACAGATGAATACATTAATTCGTTGTTTCTGCTTTCTGATTTCGTGAATCCTTCGAACTGCGTCCTCGGACGCTAATTGTGTTATAACATTTTCATTTTTGATATAATTTCCTTTGCTTTTATTAAAGTCTAATGTTTTTTCTTTATTTTTTTTATTGCTCAGTTGGGTGGGAAAGTTCACGGCCCACCTGGTGTTAAGTGATTACCAGAGTCCATAGACAATTACGACGTAAATGTCGCCTTCCACCTAACAGTACAACGGCTACCCCACCCTTCAAACCGAAACGCATTTATAGCTTCACGGCAGAAATAAGCAGGGTGGTGGTACCTACCCGTGCAGACTCTTAAGATGTGCTACCACCAGTATAATTGAGCCCAAGATATGTGACAAGATTCTTGAATCTCACTAACGACATATTCAAGATTATATTTGTCGGTATATACCACTGATTACCACAGTAATTGTTTTCATAGTCGTTTCTCCCGGACTTGGTAAAAATTAACATTAGTAGGTAAATTAATGAAGAAAGATTAAGCCGTGAGATTGTTTTAAATGTTACGCGTATAAAACATTTATTTACCTCTAAGAGCCAGGTTTAAATTTTAGCTTAGCGTGTCCTCGGCGCGTGGCGTGCGGAATCCTTGGAAATTTGTGCCGNATTACCACAGTAATTGTTTTCATAGTCGTTTCTCCCGGACTTGGTAAAAATTAACATTAGTAGGTAAATTAATGAAGAAAGATTAAGCCGTGAGATTGTTTTAAATGTTACGCGTATAAAACATTTATTTACCTCTAAGAGCCAGGTTTAAATTTTAGCTTAGCGTGTCCTCGGCGCGTGGCGTGCGGAATCCTTGGAAATTTGTGCCGCTACCTACAGAGCACGGGGACCGGAAATCCACGGGTTCAGGATTCCAAAGACGAAAATCCCATTGTTGATGGCTTGATGGCTTTTATGTATGCGCGAATGTTACAACTTTTGTTACAAATTTTTTGTTATAAAAATGAAGTCGATTAATAAAAACTGCACGAGCCATTTGTAATGATTAAAAAAAATGTCAAACATTATTTTATTGCTTGTTTTTTTTCAAGGGATTTTATGATTTGGTAATATGAAACATGGCATGAAATGGAATGAAATGGAAATAAAATGATGAAAACGAAATGAAATGAAATGAAACGAAATGAGATGAGATTATATGTGATGAAATATAATCTCAGTAAAATGGTCGTCATTTACTAAGACTTTTTCAGTGGACTTTTTGTGGGATCCTGAGAAGTTACGTTCAGCGGCTTTGTTTCATTTTTCCACATTAGTGCACTTTCACATATACTAAACAGTTAATAAACCACCGTTATTAGACATTTAAACCTGAAGAAACACTAAATAGACAAAAATAAAACAAATCACACAACTTCACTCCTCGCGTTCCCGCCAAAAAGTCATTTATGACGGGCTAATTACAAGTTTCCATAGATAAGTTATAAAACAAATAAAAAAGTTGTTGAGGTGTTAAATGTCAAATGACTTCCAGAATTAGGTTGTTTAGGGAAGAAATAAACAATATTTTAAAACACTACCTACAAAACACGCTTTTATAGAAAATCCAACTAAAAACAGAAAATAAATTTTAGTAAATTTTAATTAAAAACAGTATAAGAAAAAATGATTTTATTGTTAAAAAAAGCGTGGAGTGATTTTCAGGATTTTATCAAAATAACCCTTCCACTCATATCTGTTTATAAAATATTTATAACTACTGATACCATGCACCCCATTTTTCATTTTTTAGTTAAATTTCAATAATATCAATATATTTTTTTCATTTTTTATATTTTTTATTTTTTGTTGTTGAATTGTCATTGGTCCTTAATAAGTATACCAAATTCAAGTTAATCCCACGTTTTGAAAGGGGTCAAAATCATGTTCAAAGATTCCGTTACAAACATAGATACGTCTGAAGCTAATAAAAGCGCATTCAAAAACAAAACAACAAGAAGTAGAACATACATTTTCGGTTGTTCCTCTTATGAAGCTTCCATCGCTTGCCATGCGAGTTGATTGATAGAAAAGCACGACAAAATAGGTAGTCGTGCGCCCTGATGGGGGTACGTAATGGGCCTCGGCGAAAACCCTCGACGAATTCTTCCTGTTTGACCTGGCAAGGGTGATGATTTACACCATGAGTTTCTTTGGTGCAACGATATAGATATGACGAATACATATATAACTTAACATCAGATGGGTTCGTGTCCGGCATGCAGAGGAAGCCTCCCTGTTACTCTATCTTCTTTCTGCATTCTTCTCTTTCGTACTTCACTCTTCATTCTTAAATTTTTCATTGTTCCCCTTTTAATTTTTAGTCTTAGCTTTTTTAGGGTTGTTATGCCTTCTCCATGTGACTTTGTAGATCTGTCTCTTTCTACCATATTTCAAGTAGACAGGTGTTACGCCCAATGCGTTTGTATAACATGAATATTTCATATCTAATTTTAATAAATTAATTATTCTCTTCTATTTTTTTTGATCGCAAAGAAATTTTGTCATTTCCGCAAATGTATGCAATAACAGAATGAATTTGTTTTCTTAATTTTATTCTACTGTTCTTTGTCGTTTTAACAAATATATAATAATAAATTAATATTTTTTTTTTTAATATTTATTTTATTACATACAATATTACAATATAGATACAATTAGATATTTATTAATATATTCCTTTTAATTTATATAAACTATTATATGTATGTGTGTGTGTATTTATGTATGTATGTATATATTGTTATGTATGTATGTATATACTTTTTGTAACTTAATATAAATTTCATTGCACCTACCATTGTCCACTCTGCACTACCTTTGGTTGACTGGTAGAGAATTAGAGAATGCCTTAGGCATTAAGTCCGTCAATGTAAATTTTACATGAAATGTTACATTTTACATAAATAAATAAATACAACGGAAGCTTCGAAAGTTAATTTGTTTTAATAGCTTCCAGTCGAACTTGAAAGATTGATGTGCTGTGAGTTGTCCAGACTACAAGTAAAAGCGAACCGCATTTTAAGTTATAATAATTCGAATGAATTATTCGAAATTGTTTATTTATTTTTTCTATTTATTGCCCTTGTAGGCAGACAAGCATACGGCCCATCTGATGGTGAGTGGTTACCGTCGCCCATGGACTTCAGAAATGCCAAGGGCAGAGCCGAGCCGCTGCCTACCGCTTAATACTCTCCACAAGCCTCGTTTGAAGAAGGACATGTCATAGCGCTCGGGAAACACCGTGGAGGGGAGCTCATTCCATAGCCGGATGGTACGTGGCAACGCACTGTGGATGACCGCAGTGGCTCCAGGTAGTATGGATGAACTCTATTATAAGGTTATTTAATTAAGAGTACTTACGTTTATAATTTGAAGCTTGTTTATTTTTTTTACTAGCTTTTGCCCGCGACTCCGTCCGCGTGGAATAGTTACTTTGGCCTAACGCTAAAATTTACCCGCCTCTTCATTTACGTAGAAAATGAAAATATTTTTGAATTATAAAATATTAAGTAGCTATTTAAACTCCTATTTTGAAAAAATCATTATTGGTGCTCCACCTGTATTGGTCTTAGAGTGATGTTATATAGCCTTCCTTAATAAATGAGCTATCTAACACTGAAATAATTTTTCAAATCGGACCAGTAGTTCCTGAGATTAGCGCGTTCAAACAAACAAACTCTTCAGCTTTATAATATTAGTATAGATTTTGATATTAAATAGCGATATTGGCCAAAACGTAGGTAGCGTTTTAACTGTGCTCCTAAGAGGCATTTCCATTGAAAGTTATTAAAGAAAATTTTGACTTTCTCAAGTGTGACAGGAGCCTTAACGAAATTCTTAAGTCGTGAAATATGACCGGAGTTCAGTTCGAGAATCAATTTAAGCTTTATGTATAATTAATTCTAATAAATAATTTGAATATTGTTCTGCATTCGGTACCTGTAGAACGAACTTCTTTAAAATAATTATTTACGTCAAAGAAATTCCCTTATTGATCACATTGTGTTCGTTCTCTCAGATAAATATCAAATAACTCGAAACTCGAAATTTAAAGTCATCGTGGCCTAAAGGATAAGACGTCCGGTGCATTCGTGTTGAGCGATTCACCGGTGTTCGAATCCCAGGCGGGTACCAATTTTTCTAATGAAATACGTACTCAACAAATGTTCACGATTGACTTCCACGGTGAAGTAATAACATCGTGTAATAAAAATCAAACACGCAAAATTATAATTTGCTTAATTACTGGTGGTAGGACATCTTGTGAGTCCGCACGGGTAGGTACCACCACCCTGCCCATTTCTGCCGTGAAGCAGTAATGCGTTTCTGTTTGAAAAGTGGGGCAGCCGTTGTAACTATACTGAGACCTTAGAACTTATATCTCAAGGTGGGTGGCGCATTTACGTTGTAGATGTCTATGGGCTCCAGTAACCACTTAACACCAGGCGAGCTGTGAGCTCGTCCACCCATCTAAGCATTAAAAAAATATATTCCTAATTGATACACTATAAGCACCTTTGTTCTGTTATAAAATATAATAGTTTTTTTTTATCCAAACGAGACTAATAAAAAATTAGTATATTTCTCAGAATTAAAATTAACATTTAATTTTCAGATTCGCGTGTTTAATGATGATTATAATTTTCATTAGTCAAACCCTAATCATTAGTCAAAACTATGACATGTCCTTCTTCAAACGAGGCTTATGGAGAGTATTAAGCGGTAGGCAGCGGCTTGGCTCTGCCCCTGGCATTGCTGAAGTCCATGGGCGTCGGTAACCACTCACCATAAGGTGGGCCGTATGCTCGTCTGCCTACAAGGGCAATAAAAAAAAAACCCTAAAATATAAAAATATACAATGTAACTTAGCTTAAATGAATTCTACGTTAATTTCATAAATGCCTTAACACTGAATTTAAAGAATAAAGAAAACGCTTTGGATTCTATAACAAAATCAAACGCAATGAAACAAAAACCACAGATTAGAAAACGAACAACAAGAGAATTGTGGTAAAAAAAAAATACAAATAAAAAAAAAAACGTGAATTGCAACATAAATAACGTAGCTACAATCTGTAATTCAGTACGCAAAGGTTTCTTGGATGCCGTGAGGGCAGTTAATCACAATTAGAAGGCGCCCTTAGTCTCGTGCGAAAGAAAAAAATCACCACAAAGTTACTGGCTGTTTTTTCTTCTTTTTCGTTTTAAATTGGCTGCTTTCTGATTCAATGGAGGTTGCGATAAGTTATGGAGTTTCATACAACATTACTAAGTAGTCATAGAATAAATTTATGAAGATTGTCTATACTAATATATAAATCTACAGTGGTTTTTACGGATGTTCCGTTATAACTACTGAACCGTTCATCCGATTGACTTGAAACTTGGTACCCATGTAGAAAATACATGTACTTAATGGATAGGCTAATATTTATATGAGTGTTGGACTTCCTACACCAGTTGCGGGGGCGTTAATGATGAGAGTCTTTGTGGGGGTGAGAAATAATAATGTTAATTTTAAATGCTAAGCGAAGCGGACGGGTACAGCTAGTAAAATATAAATTAGAAAGTTTGTAATAATGTCACTTTAAGATAATTTATTAAAAATACAGTCATATTAAGTTTTCATTGGTGATGGGATCGAAATACCATGGACATCAGAAGCTGAGAGCCGTCACCGCCTTGAGACGCGAAGACATGAGGTGGAAGTCTCAATGTATTATATAACGGTTGTCCCGTTTTGTTTAACACAAACGCGTGATTGTTCTCGACAGAAATAGGCAATAGTCACAGTGCCAATCCAAGCAGGCTTAAACACCCCATACCAACAAGTAATGTTATGATCTGGGGCCCTGAATAAAAAAAACTTCGCCGAAGTACTAACTAAAACTCAATTTAAATATTACGACAATTAAGGGAAGACTTCACAATCATCACAACTATCACACTTCATTTGTCTTTCCTGAGGCAAACTGTTTGTCATTTCACTTAGAATAGAACTTTCTTCGTGTTGTCACTCCCACGATTTTATATATATCGACGCTTGAAAGGTAAACGTGACTAAGCGAAAATGCGTGAGCTTTACATTAGACTAATTTAAAGTTGAAATACCTCAAAAAAATTCTATTTTAACGAATCTAGCTGTAGGAGTGAAATGATTTTAATAGACCTAGAAATATATATTTTTTTGCGCATCGAATATGGTTATTATTGCCTATCATTTATGTATAAAACAGTTATTGTCGCTTAGTCACGTTTGCCTTTCAAGCGTCGATATATTTTTTTCCTACCTTTTTACGTGTAGCCTACGGGGATATTCCAGCCATATCTGGACGGGTAACCACAGAGAATTTGCTGACACTGGCTCTAGCAAGAGCAGTGCTTCGCTGAATCTACCACCGGATCGGAATCGCGACAATATCCGAGAAGATCCGGCGAGAAACTCAGTGGGCTGTATCTACTCGCATAGGTTAGTTCACTCTTCGAAATCTTCGTCATGATTCGACGGGGACGGTGACCCGTGCTTGAGGGACCTAAAAGTACCGAGGGAGATCCGACAAGACACGTTTCAGGCGACAGCGGCTTTGAGTTGCCTTTTTTATTGCCCTTGTAGACGAGCATACGGCCCACCTGGTGGTGAGTGGTTACCGTCGCCCATGGACTTCAGCAATGCCAGGGGCAGAGCCAAGCCGCTGCCTACCGCTTAATACTCTCCACAAGCCTCGTTTGAAGAAGGACATGACATAGCGCTCGGGAAACACCGTGGAGGGGAGCTCATCCCATAGCCGGATGGTACGTGGCAAAAAAGATCTTTGGAAACGCACTGTGGATGACCGCTGTGGCTCCAGGTAGTATGGATGAACTCTACTCCGGTGGCGGGCGGTGCGATGGTAAAAACGAGATGCCGGTATCATCTCGAACAATTCCTCAGAGAACTCCCCATACCCCGGGAACATACGATACAAAATACAGAGATAAGCAAAGTCCCTCCGCAGACTCAGAGATTCCAAGCGATGCGTGAGAATAGGATTATCGACAATCCAAACGGCCCTCTTCTGTATGGAGTCATATGGAAGAAGCTTGTATTTGGGAGCCCCAGCTCAGAGATGGGAGCAGTACTCCACGCGAGGCCGCACTTCTTTGTGAAGCAAAAGCCTTTGTCCAGGCGTGAAGTGTCGCTTCGCTCTGTTAAGGACTCTCATTGCCCTGTCGTGGAGGTCAGATAAGTAATTAGCGGCAGCCACGAGGATTATCGTGTCACGCCGCTATTTTATAGTCATTTCGACTGTTTACAATATTCTAGAACATTCAAAAGAAGTTCCAATCGCTTCGATATACGTTTTTGTTAGTTGGTGACCGATGACGTTATTCGTAGAATTTATAACACTCAAATGTTCCAGAACATTCAAGATCGTCATGATAATTGCCTTATCGTTGCCGCCGCTGACTACTCCCCGAATCCTGATCACGCAGGAGCCAGTCACCGTCGACGCCCTAGACACGTCCTTACGGATCCATCAGATCCAATAACCTTTGCATTAGACGCCTTCAGCTCTAACACTAGGAGCAGGCTTAGGGACCCCGGTAACCGTACTCGTCGAACTCGACAAGGAGTTCGCCGTGCAAACTAACCCATGAATCAGCTCGCTGAGTTTCTCGCCGGATCTTCTCAGCGGGTCGCGATTCCGATCCGGTAGTAGATTCATTTGCGAAGCAGCTGCTCTTGAGCTTTTAGGTCTCCTTCGGAGGCGCTCGGGTAGCCGTTAGCAAATCCCACCCCTCCTGGCTGAGCCTTTGCTCGCCCACCTGTCCTGGTGAAACTGGAAAGGCCTTCGGGTCACCAGTAATCTCTCAATCATAAAAAAAAAACGAACGAATAAGAGGATGTAAGTGGCTTATTCCCTTAAATTCGGCATTCGTCTGTTCTTCGCGCGACCCCGGTATCACAAAGTTGTCTGAATCTGTGTGTGATTCGCATTCTTCATCTACATATTATTATATATCAATCATAAAAAAAAAAATCTTTCAAGATGTGTTCCGATAGATTCGATATCCGTTTTTGTACTTTGACGATAGATGGCGTTACTCGTGTTGACAACAGTAATGTTAATTAAAAAACAACAGATAAAAGGCATAAATACGCATTCATTTACTCTGAGAATCGTACAAACCACTTTCTAATCCCTAGACAAGCATCTCAATTATGTATGCGGCTCTGGTGGATATAGCCGTATTTGTTTCGATTTAAAAGACTGAACTGTTGTTCATTATCATTAGCCTGTGTCTTGCCACGGCTTGATATAAGTCGCTTCGATATTACGCTGCAATCAAGGGTCCTCTGTCTTTTGCATACGGGTCGCCAGTTACCTCAGATCTTTTCTGTAAGTATAAAGGCACTTAACACTGTTATTGCAGTAAAACTGGTTTCTATCAGATGAGTTTTCATATCTATCGATTGTAGTATAAATCCTAATATAAGGTTTTTCAATAGGGACACTCGAAATTTGATAGCTCATAGCGGCTAACTTGGTAAAGCGATTGTGGTCCAAATTTGGCATGAACACATATATTTTAGTCGTGACATTTCACCATGGAACGCTACAGGCTTGCCCGGCGCTATCATCGGCCGATGATAATAAAATTTTGTGGTCTAGGATAAATTGTATGGATCTCACTCATTTGCGGTAGGCAGCGACTTGGCTCTGTCCCTGGCATTATTGACGTCCATGAGTGACGGTAACCACCTACCATCAGGTGGGCTGTATGATCGTTTGCCTGCACGGTCAATAAAAAAAACGTGGTCCCAAAAGGACGACGCCACTTGCCATACAGCACGGGAATCATTAAATTCATTGGACGAGAAAGACGAAGGCTTTGTCATCTCGCGTGGTGACGGGTTTTTTGACAGAGAACTAAAGTCTTCGACATAACTCAAAGAGTCAGCAAGCTGACGTGGCAGTGGGCTGGCCATGTATACCGTAGAACTGACGATCGCTGGAGCAGACGGGCTCTCGAGTGGAGACCACGCAGCGGAAGACGTAACGTGGGAGGCCCCCTGGCTAGGTGGTGCGATGATCTCCGAACGGTGGCCGGCAAGAAGTGGATGAGGAGAGCCGTAGACCGGGCACAGTGGTGTGGATTGGGAGAGGCCTATGTTCCAGCAGTGGATAACTGTGGGCTGTTGATGATGATGATGATGTGGTGGCGACATCAACTGGTCACCGAGATCCTGTGAGTTAACACCGCTCGATTACCTTCTGTGGGACTACGTGAAATCTCTACGTAGACAAACCAAAGTCTATTGCCGCCCTGAAGGCCAACAAAACGCGCTCTTCGTGAAATTGAGCGCCATTTATGAGAAGCTGTCATACAGAATTGGTATATCCTGATACACCACCTACAGCGGAGTCACACGACCATTTGACTGAAATTATATTATTCCGTAGATAATGTCATCGAATACCCTTTAAAATAAAAGAAACATTGTGGCCATCGCGTATGCAGGTTTTTTTATTTTAGTTTTAAGTTCGAGCGCTCTTAACGAAAAATCCTTTATAACCGTGTGTTATAAAAGATTTTATTAATAAACCTGACATTGCTGAAGTCCATGTGCAACGGTAACCACTTACCATCAGGTGGGCCGTACGCTCGTCTGCCTACAAAGGCAATAAAAAAAAAATAGATTGCTGAGTCGTAGAATTAATATAAAAAGGATATTATGTCATTTTCAGATATATGCGACTATTTGGATCGCCGAAAATAGTAACGTGAATACAAAAATTGCAAACTATATAATTTTATCGTTTAACGACTAGCGGAAAACTAAAGACATACTTTTACAAAGCATTAAAACTTCAAGTGGAAAAATCTAACGTTCGTATTCATAAATGTTTTATTGCAGCTCTGTTGTTATCGACTCTTTTATCTCATTCTCACTTCGCAGATCTAAAACTGGTTAGAGAGAGAGACATATAACTTTTATTAAGGGCGTCAGTAATCTTGCGATTCTCTTCGACATTGTATGCTTAGTAGGTAATTCCTGTTCTCGTATAGGCACATATGTATATGTCCTGCCTTGTGTTGACGAAAATAAATAGGTGAGGTAGATGTTTCAAATGTTCATTAAAAAATAATAGAATTGAAAATATTATACTGAAAGAAAATTTTAGGAAATGAAAGATATTATTTATCTTCTATCTATATTTATAAAAATTAATCGCTGTTCGTTAGTCTCGCTATAACTCGAGAACGGCTGAACCGATTTGGCTAAGTTTGGTTTAGAATTATTTGTGGAAATCCAGAGAAGGTTTAAATGGTAGACAAATATAAAAATGCTTAAATAAAAAAACAATTTTGTTTTTCCTTTGATGTGTCCCCGGTCGGTCTTTTCTTTATCGATTGAGGCACTACGAAGTCTGCCGGATCAGCTAGTCTTTCATTTATATTTATTTCGATCGAAGATTGAACTCGCTGTTCACAAAACAACATTAGGTACATTTAAAAACCCTGTAAGATGCTTCTAGTTCTCAAGAAAAATGTAAAGTTAACAAGCCAACGTTATGTTAATTAACACAAAGATTTTCCTCGCGACCCAGTCCACGTCGGATGCGAATTAAAAATGCAGAGAGCAGTAAAACAAGCCGCGACCAGCGCGTCGCCGCCAGCGTGAATTTCTTTAAACTTCCTCAACGACTTTGTAAGCGAAAATGAGGCAAAATCAATACGGGTACGGGGTGGGATTGAGAAGTTTAAGAGGGTTCGGCCTGGGATTTCTTTGAGGGTAAATTTTTATATGATGTTTCGATTCGAAAGGGTAGTAATTTTTCACATTTGTCTGTCATCATCTCCACCAAATATAATTGACCATAAAACCCATTTAATTCCATTTGCTACGTGAATCTACGACGGTAAGAGCAACGCCATCTATCGTTGAATAGCAGCAAAGAACTGGTGAATTCAAGAACGCTCCAGAAGTACAACGCCATCTATAGTCAAATGGCGGAAACGCATATCAAAAATACTCGACTTGTGAGGAATGTTCTCGATAATTCTAGGGATGTCGTATCGACTATAAAAGCGTTGCAGAGATGACACGAAAACAGTTAGTAATCGAAACTACTCGAAGCGAAACAGCGAACGGATCACCTGAAGCGAAGCGGAAGAAGCGAATTGAGAATTTTAAAGTGTTCCTTAAGTATTCTAAGTGCTAATGCAGTTTTAATTTGTATTTTGAACTTTTATTTATCCCGAACCCCAGCGCGTAACAATATCAATCATGATGAAGGGCATTTCACCAATGTCTTGTTTCCAGATCTGATATAGAAAAAAACCGTAAGTGACTGTAACTTGAGCATTTGAAGAGAGTTATTCTATTTCTTAACCTTAATCTGTCCCTGGTCACATTTGCCTCAAGTCGACGCGCAAAGCGCTCTAAAGACGTAAGTTTTTAAAGCGCCGTTACTATTAATAATAAAGAGTGTAAATTATTTTTCTAATATAAACTATTTTTTCCACGATATGCAAGGGTTTGGTTATCCATAATTTTTCTTTAGTGAATACAATGGTACGCAGCGACTTGGTTCTGCTCCTAGCATTGCTGAAGTCCATGGGTGACAGTAAGCTCGTCTGTCTACAAGGACAATAAAAAAAAACATACCTGCCAATGTGGTAATGGCAATGGGCCGGACATATGTGTCGCAGAACCGACGGCCTATGGAGCCGACGCTTTTTGGACTGGAGACCACGTACCAGTAAGCGCAGCGTTGGGCGTCCCCCTGCCCGTTGGACCGATGACTTGCGGCGATATGCTGGGAGAGATTTGATGCGGAAGGCGGAGGATCGTTCGTTGTGGCGGACCATGGGAGAGGCTTACATCCAGCAGTGGAGAGTTTGAGGACAGGCTGATGAAGAAATGATGATAATGATTTTTTACTGATGGTAGGACCTCTTGTAAGGCCGCACGGGTAGGTACCACACCCCGCCTATTTCGGCCGTGAAACAGCAATGCGTTTCGGTTTGAAGGGTAAGGCAGCCATTGTAACTATACTGAGACTTTAAAACTTATATCTCAAGGTGGGTGGCGCTTTTATGTTGTAGATGTCTATGGGCTCCAATTACCACTTAACACCAGGTGGGCTGTGAGCTCGTCCACCCATCTAAGCAATCAAAAAAATACATACCTAACATGTGTTGAGGAATGACTTGTATGAAGGAATAACATTGTTTAATAAAAATCAAAACCGTATACTTGGTAGCACTATACAATCCACCACAATCAATTTCAATGTCAGCAGTAATGTGTTCCACTTTAGCGGGTAGGAGAGCCCTTACACTTGAGCCCTATAATTGAGATTTAAACTTCGTGTCTCTAAGTGGAGACGGCATTTACGTTGCGATGTCTATTGGTTTCGGTAACCACTTAACATGAGGTGGTCGTCCTAATATTTAGCGTAATAAAAAAAAACTTTATTTATACCTACACTTTTGACTTGTTCATCAACTGTAATAATAGATCTGAGTCACTTCAAGTTCTTTATGAGATGCTTAATTATTTGAAATGTTGAAAAAAATTAGAAATGTCAAAGTTTTTTTTGATCGATTCGAAGTTTATTTTATTTTATTGTATAGATGGGTGTATGAGCTCACGGCCCGCCTGCTGTTAAATGGTTACTGGAGCCCATAGACATCTACAACGTAAATACCGCCACTACCTTGAGATATGAGTTCTACGGTCTCACTATAGTTACAACAGCTGCCTTACTTTTCAAACCGAAACGCATTACCGCTTCACGGTTGCAATAGGCAGGGTGATGGTACCAACTCGTGCGACCTCACAAGAGGTCCTACCACCAATAAGTCGATAAAATAATTTTGAAATACAAATATTCGTGCTCGCGGGAAACGTTCGTGACCTATTCGGATATTGATAAGTCTGATGGAAAAATAATATCAATACAGCAATGCCTTTGCAAAAACATTTTGAGTGCCAAAAAACGTTAATCCCGATGGACCAATTAGTATTTGTAGCGTAGAGTTTTACACGGCAATTCTGGGAACGACTGGCTCACTTGGCTCACTGGTGGTAGGACCTCTTGGGAGTCCGCACGGGTAGGTACCACCACCCCGCCTATTTCCGCCGTGAAGCAGTAATGCGTTTCGGTTCGAAGGGTGGGGAAGCCGTTGTAACTATACTGAGATCTTAGAACTTATATCTCGTGGTGGGTGGCGCATTTACGTTGTAGATGTCTATGGGCTCCAGTAACCACTAAACACCAGGTGGGCTGTGAGCTCGTCCATCCATCTAAGGAAAAAAAAAATACACGAGCCGACCGGATATGAGTAAATCTTTTTGCGGAAAATCAACTGAGTTCTTTGTTTCGTGCATACGGGGCGTTGGATTCGATATGAATAGCTCAGGATATGTTGGTGCACGTTGTCGTGGAATATCCACATTATTATTGAAACGTTTCAGTTATGAAACTTTAGTTGTGACCATAAATTTTATTAGATGATAACGCCATCTTGTTTTGTCTTTAAAGCGGTTAGTTGCCCTCAATTAAGAAAAAATAGTATTATTATTCACCAATAGATGTCGGGAAGAGTTGATTATTGAAAACACGAATAAAAAAACATTTTCTGAAAATAAATCGTAGCTAGATCGATTTATTGCCCCCGAAATCCCCTGTATACTAAATTTAATGAAAATCGTTGGAACCGTTTCCGAGATTCAGATTATATATATACAAGAATTGCTCGTTTAAAGGTATAAGATAAGATATATGAATCCCATTATTATGTGGCATTATAGGCTTGTGCTTGTCGCGGTGAGTGATATGTTGTTAAAAAGTATTGAGAAAGGCAGTGACAGCTTCCCTATTGAAGATTAGAGAATAAGGGTTATCCTAAATATACAAATGTCGGTCCGGCTTTCCCCGAGGCAGGGCTGCGAGGGGGTATACGCCCTAGTAAGTTTTGTCACATCTAAGCTTTGGGTGTTAGTTGAATGACAGAGAACTTGAGCCGATTCGAATCCAACCCGTAGGCGGAAGTCCTACAGTTTCTTGGTGAATAAAACAACAAAAATGGTTAATTTAACCACACAAAGAAAAGAAAGATTCTAATGTTAATTATTTTAATTTAACTAAGAGTGCTTTCGTATGTAAGAATGGTAGGAGGTGGTAGGATCTCATGGAAGTCCGCACGGGTAGGTACCACCACCCCGCCTATTTCTACCGTGAAGCAGTAATGCGTTTCGGCTTGAAGGGTGGGGCAGCCGTTGTAACTATACTGAGACCTTAGAACTTATATCTCAAGGTGGGTGGCGCATTTGAGTTGTAAATGTCTATGGGATCCTGTAACCACTTAACACCAGGTGGGCTGTGAGCTCGTCCACCCATTAAAGCAATAAAAAAAATGTATTCTGGTTAAATAAGTTGGCCAGTCAATACATTTGCTTCGATACAGTACATGATATACACTTTGGTAGATGAGTTTGAGCTATGAGGATAAAGCACTAAAGAACAAAGCTCTGAAGTCCAATCTCTGCTAAGTCTGAGCTTTGATAGATTCCACGAAAGTCGGCGAGCTGTTCGTATCACCCTTGGACGCCATCAAAAAAAGGTAGAATAATGTTAGACCGCAGCGACATCTTTCGAATAAGGATAAGACTTAAAAAACAAGTTACGAAATTTCATCGTCAGACGCACCCTGTAATGAATTTCTTTGAAACTAGTGGCCCCGCAGTAGTCGAGATTCGACTATAATTAATTGGAATTGTAAGCTTGTACACTATTATGATTGTATTTTATACTTCTATAATCACAAATTTCGCCAAGACTACACTATAAAAAATATTTACAAACAATATTTAATCTATTCTCAATTTGACAACAGACGTCAGGAACAAAAGTTTGACAATAAATAGTATGCATGCGTGTGTGCGTCAAATACATGGTATGAAGTGTGTGTAATGTTTTCTTTATTGATTTAATGTATCTTTTATGCATTATTTTAAAAAAAATATTAGCATTGTGCACTTCTTCTCTATATTCTCTATAAGTGTGCAAAATTTCATACTACTCCGTCAGCGCAATTTTCGTAAAAAGGGATACAAAGTTTTTGTTTCACGTATTAATATGTAGATAAACGAGATGACGAAAAATTATACAACAGAAATAGTCTCTCATTAAACATGGTCACCACATTATCATGGACAGCTCTCGCCACCGTTTGCTATCACTGTTCACATTGAAAATTCAAATGCATGTTGTCCCGCATTTTGGCCAGCATAAATTTGTTTCCCAATTCCGTAAACACGTGTGCGTTGCGTTCAATTACGATCGCGTGGTTTGTTCGTCGATAGTTTTCCCCACTAACATTTTAAGGTACGTGCTGGATTATTTGAAAGCATTGTTTCGTTAAACACGTAACGTTTGCTATATTATATTTATATGTTGGCACACGTCAGGGATGGCTGAGCGGTAGTTTCGTCATCACTCGTATTCGATTGAACTCAGTTTAGTCAATAAAACTTTTCAATAATAATTATCGAAACTCAACACACACAACTTTCACAATGACAGGGTAAACCGACAGTTTCATTGCACATACCGACAGACCGACTGACTGACTGACTGACTGACAGAGACTCACTGACTGAGACGGACGGAATGACTGTCTGACACGGAATGCCACGACTCTGTCCACGTACCGCCATTTTATACTGTGGCGTTACGGAGTCTACCCTTCATTTTGTGATATTTATCAAAACAACATTTCATCATTTAAAATAATAATCAAAACCACCGTCTTAATATTACTAAAAGTCGTTATCCGCGACAACTAAAAGTCGTTATCTACGACATATATATTTTTTATTCATGGCATGGAATCATAAAAAAATATTTTATAGAGACGGACTCTTTAATCAGAAGATACATGCATATAAATGGTTATTTATTTAGTACGTAGGCGGCGTGCCTTGTGTTAACACACATTATATTCTAGTATAATCCTCATAGATCACATCGTACTCGTCAATCTATCTATATATAAAAAGGAATTGCTGTTCGTTAGTCTCGCCAAAACTCGAGAACGGCTGGACCGATTTGGCTAATTTTGGTCTTGAATTATTTGTTGAAATCCAGAAGGTTTAAAAGGTAGATAATTATGAAAATGCTCGGAATTAAATAAAAATAACAATTTTGTTTTTCCTTTGAAGTGTCCATCATCGGACGGATTCCTTTTGTTTGTTTTAAGTTTATTTTATACAAAAGTTTAAGTCTTTTATTTATCGATTGAGCCACTACGAAGACTGCCGGGTTAGCTAGTTACTGAATAAATGTAAGTTGAAAGTAAGTCTTTATTTCGGGTTCAAAATATAAAAAAAAATACAGAATTCAAACCCCTCGACGAGCAACGCGCGAATATTTCTCATTTGTTACGAGAGCATCGTCTAGATTTCGTTCACAGCATTGTGCTCGAGAACTGTGAGAGTACGCACGTATTACGTTCACGTGATGAATGTAGCTACGTGACGGATACGAATTATTTACGTTGAATTTAATGGGGATTTCGTTTCGGTCGCCCTGACGTCTCCGAATAAATGTTTTTTTGCTTATGGGTGGACGAGCTCACGGCCCACCTGATGTTAAGTGGTTACCGGAGCCCATAGACATCTACAAACGTAAATACCGCCACCCACCTTGAGATATGAGTTCTAAGGTCTCCGTATAGTTACAATGACTGCCCCAACGCATTACTGCTTCACAGCAGAAATAGGCAGAGTGGTGGTACCTACCTGTGCAGACTCACAAGACGTCCTACCACCGGTATAAATAGAAATGGTATAAATAGAAGAAATGTTTATCGTTTTATGCACTCATATTGTTATTTGTAAGTTGTAGGAAGATTTCGCTGTTAGTAAAAAGACGAATAGGAGATAATCCTTGTCTTTTTTATTGTATCAGCAAGCCTGTAGCCCGTCTTGGGCCCGAGGTCTGCTTCCAAGTTCTGCAGACCGTCAAGTCTTATATACCGTGTCCCCAAAGCGCGTAAACCGGGCGTGAGGGCCGCCTCTTGCCCGAAAAAAAAACGATTGATGGAGTTCCTAGAGATTACAATTTCATTGCGGTCACATACTTACATGAGGTCTGTTAGCGACGCATTAACACGTTCATTGTTATACTAGGTACTGCAGGAAGCATTGACCCGTGCAGAATTTTCATGCAGTGCGCTGGGAAAAGTATTAATACTTTACTCGGTGTATTTATGATGATGATATAATTATTATGATGATATAATGAGAACATATAGTTCTCATTATTTCTTAATACTGTTACGCGCTGGGGTTCGGGATAATTAAAAATTCTATCGAAGTTACAAATTAAAACTGCATTAGCACTTAGAACACTTAAACGAACACTTTAAAATTCTTAATTCACTTCTTCCGCTTCGCTTCAGGTGATCCGTTCGCTGTTTCGCTTCGAACAAATCCGATTATTAGCTGACTTTGTGCCATCTCTGCAACGCTATTATAGTCGATACGACATCCCTAGATTTATCGAGACCATTATGGACAAGTCGAGTAGCTTCGATGTGTGTTTCCGCTATCTGACAATAGATGGCGTTGTATTTCTCGAGCGTTCTAGATGTTACTAGTTCCTTTGATATTCGCTGCTGCTATTTGGCGATGGATGGCGTTACTCTTACTGGCGTAACAATACCAAACATAGCTTCAAAGCGTCTTGCCATAATATTGGGTTTGCCATCAAATAGTTTAATACCAACATTATCTTGTGGCTTGACTTCACAAAGCAGAAATGACACCCTAGGTCCTACATGACCGCCTGAGGCTCTGAATGGGAGCGGTGAGCCTGTTAATATCATAGGTTAGACTTTAAGATTTACCGAAATTTCTCGGCAGTCAATCCCGCAATAACACGTCACGGCTACATAAATCCCTGAATGAGCAGACGGAAACATTTCCCCAGCTACGATTTATTATTCATTTATCCCGTCTCGTGAATTCGTTGCCGTGCGTACTCGCGAATCTAAATATACAAAATTACTTGTTTATCGGTCTCATTGTGTCGGTTCATAAATTAACATAAATGTAAGGATGATTGTTTATGTATATCAGGTCTTTTAGCATGTAAGAACATATAGATTTTGCGATTACATACGAGATTGAAGCTTTAAATTATGACTATGTATCGTGCATTTTATTATTATAAATCTATATATTAATACGCGAAACAAAAACTTTGATATCCCTTTTTATGAAAATTGCGCGGGCGAAGGAGTATGAAAACGACATTACACACACTATCATGTATTTGACACACACACGCATGCTTACTATTTGTTTATAGTCAAACTTTTCTTATCGCTTATGGTCTGTGGTCAAATTGAGAATAAATTAAATATTTTTTGTCTTTAGTAATATTTGTCTAAAGTGTATGTAGTCTTGGCGAAATCTTTGATTATTGAAGTATAATAGTCTTTGACAATAGAATCGTAGGAGTGTACAAATTTATAATTTCATTTAATTATAGTCGAATTTCGACTACCAAGGGATCAGTGTAATTAAAATAATTAATTTCTCACAAGAGGTCCTACCACCAGTGTGTACACATAGAATTATTGCATAATCATTAAAAATACCATTAAAAATTAACATTAATAGAAACAAATAAAGACTATAAGTGTTTCAAAATAATTATCTACACGTAAATACACAAATATAGAAATATACTGTCTGTCGAACTTATCAGTCGAAATAGGAACGCGCTACCACGTGCGGGACGCACATTGAACCATCATAGGAACTGTTTTTTTTTTCCTACCTATGCTGAAATAGCCTCTCAAGGCTATCTCAGCACCCTAACGTGTAGGTGAGCTTACGGGGCTCAAACCGGAGCGGTGCTAACACTGGCCCTAGCAAGAGCAGTGCTTCGCAGAATCTACCACCGGATCGGAAACGCGACCCACTGAGAAGATCCGGCGAGAAACTCAGTGGGCTGTGTCTGTGGGAGAAACTGAAGAAATACTAGGATGTTAGCAAGTTGTTACCTATGACGTGCTTAGAGTTAATTATTAGTTTGGCTAGTTATTAACATTCAAGTCTAAATTGTCACAGTACGGAACCAACCGTTCGCTTCGACGCTCCCTCCCAGACAAAGAGCTGAAACTCTCATACAAAATAACTTTATATCGATTCAATGTTAATTAATAAGCAAGTACTGCAGTAAAAGTAATCTGAAGGACTTATTGTTTTGGAAATTTAATGAGATCGTGCGTTGATATTTAATTTACTAAACTTAACTGTATTTTTTTTTAATTGTAAAGATAATTAAAATTTTTATTTTATTTTACTCATTAAAATCTGTTTGCTATTAGTAGAGAAAACATGTTTTCTATTAGAATGCTGAATGGAATCAAATATCAAATATGTTCAAATAACGTATAATTTATTCTTAACTAAGTCTATAAGTAAGTCTTTACAGGGAATTTTAGCCATTCTAAGCGTTAAGTTTTTCTCATGATTTTTTTATATTTTTTATGTTTTTTATTGCCCTTGTAGGCAGACGAGCATATGGCCCACCTGAGTGGTTACTGTCGCCCATGGACTTCAGTAATGCCAGAGGCAGAGCCAAGCCGCTGCCTACTTTTTCATGAAGAGAGCATATCCTATCAAAATATTAATGGGGTCAAAAGAACCATGCTAATTCACCATCAGGTGGGCCGTATGTTTGTAGGCCCACAAAGGGCAATAAAAAAAGGTAGAATAATGTTAGACCGCAACGACATCTTCCGAATAAGGGTAAGACTTAAGAAAAATTTACAAAATTTCATCGTCTATTATTTATTTAATATTTATATTATCTGTGCTCTCGGACTGAAAGATTGATTACACCATAGACCGTACTATGGCATAGATTATGGTCTAGTATTCTACAGATTACACATTATATACTATAATAGGAGGGGGGCGATTATATTATATACTTATTATATTATATACTTAATTAAAACGGTTATAGTGAGTCAATCTAAAAAGATAGACATATGCCATGAAGGACTTTTTTATAATTTTTAATAGGAACAATTTTCGTCATGTATAATTATTGACTAACTTTATCTGTTTACGCAGGGCACGCATGGAATGGGAAGGACTGGTTTTACTGGTGGTAGTACCTTTTGTGAGTCCGCACGGGTAGGGACCACCGCCCTGCCTATTTCAACCGTGAAGCAGTAATGCGTTTCGGTTTGAAGGGTGCGGCATCCGTTGTAACTATACTGAGACCTTAGAACTCATATCTCAAGGTGGGTGGCGGCATTTACGTTATAGATGTCTATGGGCTCCAGTAACCACATAACAACAGGTGGGCTGTGAGCTAGTCCACCCATGTAGCAATACAAAAAAAAATTACGATTTCAAAAATTCATCCAGATACGAATATCACAAATCCTATACAGTGATTCAAGATAAAGCTCACCTGTCGCTCGAAATGATCGAAGTTTAATTTTCCGGCTTGGTGGCCGCCCCCCTGTGTTTCTGTAAACAGAAGCGGTTGCGAAGAAACGTCTCGATCCTATAATTGAACAATAAAAGCGTAAGCCGAAACATTAAACGTTGAAAGCCTATAAAATTTGACTGCCTCATCCTTCCAAGGATCGACCCTGTTCGATGCGTGACTTTCGTTTTGTTTATCGGATTTAATTGTGTTTATATTTTTAATGCTCGAACGCGAAGATTCGTTTTCTTTTATCTTTTCAATCTTTTATCTTTCTTTTTGTAATTTCCTTATAGATTTTAAATTAACTCACTGTTTATTTGAATTTTTTAACATAGTCGTAATTTTTTTGATTTTATGCGTGTACTCATGTACATATTTTTTGGTGCAAATACATCTTTTAGGACATGGGTTTTTGTTTAGAGGCAGCGGATAGTCATTCCATAGACGCGTATCTATGAAAGATTGAAAGTATGGCCTAAAGGATAAGACGGTGTATTCGTATCTAGTGATGCGACTATACAGGTGTTCAAATCCCGCAAATATAATATTTTTTCTAAGCAAATGTGTATTTAGCACGTGTTCTTAAATAACCTTTACGATGAAGGTTACATACAATTCAATTGGTACTTCGACTTCAAATCACAAGGTGGGAGATGATAGAGAGATAGACCGGTGGTAGAGTTAACATTGTTATTTGTATTTTGACATTCAACAAGTGTGTCATACTGACATCTAAGTTGAAATAAATGATTTTGAATTTGAATTTGAATTTGATATTTGCATTATGATTTCTATAGGTTTTGAGGTCCTCCGAAACTAATCTCTCCACCTTTCACTTAAAAACAAATAAATTGTATCACATATTTTTTTTTAAAACAAAACAAAAATACGCCAGGGAATATCGTCTTCCCGCCTCGGGAAATAAAAAGTATTAATCACTGTTTTAGAGGCGTCGTAAAGACGTGACGTGAGACTGTTGCGACCTTCGTTTGGGTATCAGATATAAAGGTACATGCTATTTTATGTGTATTCAAGGTATAATGTTAATGGTGTTCGTTTTACAACGAGCGACCGTACGATAAGATTTATCGTAACGACACACCACTCTTTGCACTAGAAAAATGTCGTTCTGTGCTTACTCCAGATGGTTAAATGAGCTCCCTTTGTTTTACCGGATCTAGATAGCTATTATCACTGGTGGTAGGACCTCTTGTGAGTCCGCACGGGTAGGTACCACCGCCCTGCCTATTTCTGACGTGAAGCAGTAATGCGTTTCGGCTTGAAGGGCGGAGCAGCCGTTGTAACTATACTGAGACCTTAGAATTTATCTCAAGGTGGGTGGCGCATTTTCGTTGTAGATGTCTATGGGCTCCAGTAACCATTTAACACTAGATAGGCTATGAGCTCGTCCATGCATCAAAGCAATAAAAAAATATATTATATTAGTTGTTACAATCGAATCAAAGTGTCAGCCATATTGCATAGAGGCTGACCTTCATTTAATATCGGAACGGATGTCTATATGGCTACAGAAGTAGGCAGCAAAGATTCCGGACTCATAATAGGGCCTAGTATCGGTAAATACATAAATCAATATATTTTACGGGTTTGATTTTTATTACATAACGTTATTCTTTCGTTAGCCGTCGGCGGGTATGCGTTTAGGTCACATTTCATTAGATTGGTACATGCCTGGATTCGAACACTGATATAGTATAATACTCTTACCGTTATTCACCGTTAAAATCTTAGTACACCGGGCATTTTGTCATTCAGTCCACGACTACTAAAAAGATCACAAGACTACACAGAACTCATAAATTTATTTATAAGAAAAACAATTTACCAAACAGATCCTAGCTTATGTTTCTCACGGCGGTTTATATCAGCACTATTCATCATCAGTTTTCATCTAAATTCAAAAGCGCAGAAACTTTTATATACAATACACGAACAATAGACATTAACTATTGTACAGGTAGAATTGTGTGAGCTAAACACAAAAGCACTATACATAAAGCTCAGTAAAGTTTTAGTCCTGAGCTTACAAAGCTGTTACAATCTATAAACGTCGAAATCAAATGACCAATAACAATAAATAGCTATCCGTTTCAATAAGCATCGCTAGGATTTATTGCTACGAAATCACGTAGCCTCGTAGACGTGCTACGATGCTACAGTAGACCTGTAGGTTGAAACTTGCCCGACTTTTCAACAAAAGATATGATTATGAGGATATGTAGAGGCTTTATATACAGAAGTTTTATGTAGAGAATGTCATTTACTATGTTACAGTTAAAGCGACATTGCCATGTAGCAACTATTTGTAGGGTTCATTGTACCATTTAAAATAAAAAATAATGAGTTTTTATTGAAACACTAGCTGACCCGGCAGACTTCGTAGTGCCTCAATCGATAAATAAAAGACCTAAAGTTTTGTATAAAATAAATTTAAAACAAACAAAAGGAATCCGTCCAATGGGGGACACACCAAGGGAAAACAAAATTGTTTGTTTTTATAGAATTCCGAGCATTTTCATATTTATTCACATTTTAAACCTTCTCTAGACTTCCACAAATAATTCAAGACCAAAATTAGCCAAATCGGTCCAGCCGTTCTCGAGTTTTAGCGAGACTAACGAACAGCAATTCATTTTTATACATAAAGATTTCTCTACAGGGGAGCTTTTAAATCCTTATGACTTTATCTACTACTACTTTTTTTACTACCGATTTTAAATGAAACTGAGTCATCGGTAGGAATTAGCCAGAAGCTTAGGCTTCATGCTTTGACCATGACGTGGTAACTTCGACCTCAAACTTAAAAATGTGTAATTAAAAAGTAGTTCCGTCCTATTGCTTCCAGAAACCAAAATTATAATTAAGGGGAGACTTAGCTAATCCAAAATACCGCATATAACTTCTTTTGGACTTAAGTAAGAAATATTGTTAGCTAAAAGGCTCTTAAGGTAACTAAGATAAACGCTATTTTGAGGGGTGTGTTCCACCTTTAGGTGACGCGGCTGCAAACAGCTCCCGACTAATTACCATTAAAATTACCTCCCTCCCCTCGGAGGGGGTGAACGGCAGAACTTGTTTAGCTGGATTAAATTTTATATAACTTGTGAAAAACACAATACCTGCGAGTGTTTGATGTTGGCCTTTGTTTGTTTGTTTGTGATCTTAATTAATTTGAACTTTATCTTCTATCGTTAAAAAGTCTTCTTATTTTTTACGTATATAACAATCAAATTTTTATTTCGTTTCAATCAGATGTAATCCGAACCGCGAATGTGTCATGAAAGAAAATTGAGATTGGTTTCCTGCAGTCAAATATAAGTTGGAAAAGCGAAGTTCTACAGCTGATTGAAGTAATGATGGACACTTTATTAATGAATAAAACAGATTGTGTAGCAGCTTTTGGATACCCTGGTCGTTGCTTGTGCTCATGAGTGACGGCGAGCACTCACAAACAGATGGAGAAAACATATTTGTTGTGCCTGTGACTTGGTGCCCGATCATTGAGGTTTTATTTAAAACAGTTGTTACCAATTATCTGTTTATGTTGATACATTCTGCAGACAGTTAGGATTGGTGTGATAGTCCCATTTATTACTACGACAACATGATCACGAGTTCGGGTGTCGCGAAGTGGAATGTGTTAACACTGGTATGGTTATAGGTATCGAACACTAAAAATCCGCTAGAAACAAACTAGAGGTCCCGCAGTAGTCGAAATTCGACTATAATTAATAGGAATTGTAAGTTTTTATACTATTATGATCGTATTTTATACTTCTATAATCACAAATTTCGCCAAGGCTACACTATAAAAATATTAACAAAGACAAACAATATTTAATATCTATTATCAATTTGACAACAGACGTCAAGAGCAAAAGTTCGACAATAAATAATATGCATGCGTGTGTGCGTCAAATACATGGTATGTAGTGTGTGTAATGTTTTCTTTATTGATTTAATGCATCTTTTATGCATTATTTAAAAAAACTATTAGCATTTTGCACTTCTTCTCTATATTCTCTATAAGTGTGCAAAATTTCATACTCCTCCGTCAGCGCAATTTTCGTAAAAAGGGATATAAAGTTTTTGCGTCACGTATTAATATAAGTATATAGATTTTCAGTCATGGCCACCTGTCGTTAAGCGATTACCCGAGTCTATTGACATTAAAAGATTGTCTAAAAAGCAGCATCGTTGGAAAAGCTGTTGGTAGCAGGCAAGGTATGCGGAAGCAGGCCTAGAGGCAGAAGTTCAATGCACTGGTCGGACCAGATACGCTCCACTCTCAATACTTCGGTCCACATTGCTATCCACGCAGCCGAGGATAGGCAGGAATGGCGTAGGATAATACAGGAGAAATTCGATAGAGGAGGCCACGACCCTCAGCATTGTAGATTATAGACGCAAGGAGGTAGAGATTGACATCATAACGTGGATGTGGCAAGCTTCGCGACAAGAATAACTATGCCGGTGCAGAAGACCTATTGTAATTTTCTTACTAATACTCTCAACTTCATTATAACTTTCATAAGTTTTCAGAAGTCATCGTGGCCTAAAGGATAAGACGTCCAGTGCATTCGTGTTGAAGCGATGCACCGGTGTTCGAATCTCAAGTGGGTACCAATATTTCTAATGAAATACGTACTCAACAAATGTTCACGATTGACTTCTACGGTGAAGGAATAACACCGTGTAATAAAAATCAAACCCGCAAAATTATAATTTGCGTAATTACTGGTGGTAGGACGTCTTGTGAGTCCGCACGGTTAGGTACCACCACTCTGCCTATTTCTACCGTGAAGCAATAATGCGTTTCAGTTTGAAGGGCAGGGCAGCCGTTGTAACTATACTTGAGACCTTAGAACTTATATCCCAAGATGGGTGGCGATTTTGCATTGTGGATGTCTATGGGCTCCAGTAACCACTTAACACCAGGTGGGCTGTAAGCTCGTCCAACCATATAAAAGCAATAAAAAAAAATTATGCCCTCATTTCCTTTTTTTTCGTACCTGGACCATTGCGGTCATTGACAGCGGTTTTCCAGTGATATTTCATGTAACTCCACGCTCTGGGATGAGTCCCCAACAATGTTTCCAGGGTGCTGTGGCATGTCCTTACACAAACGAGGTTTGAAAATCTATCTGAGCGTTAGGGGTCAGCTGTAGTTTAGATTGCTCTCACTCTGCGAAACACCGTGCCACATGGCGTCGCATCGCGAGAGCATCGGTATCGCAGGATCCGACTGATGCATGACCACGACCACTCCATCAAGAGTGTACGAATAGGAAGGAAGAGTAGTTTATAGACTGTTGATGTCCATGAGCCAAGGTTTCCAGTTACTATTAGATGAGTAATATCCTCGTCTGGCTTTAAAGTTAATAATAATCATCTCCTTTACAATATGATTACGAACAAATCCAAGAGATTGTTTTGTGATAACCGAAATGGACGTTCGTGCACGAAATTCTTCAGATTTCCAGACATTCAAGGCGAACATTAGTGAACATTAGTGAATTTTGCGGTAGGCAGCGGCTTGGCTCTGCCCCTAGCATTGCTGAAGTCTATGGGCGACGGTAACCACTCACCATCAGTTGGGCCGTATGCTCGTCTGCCTACAAGGGCAATAAAAAAAAAAGAACAAACATTTCTGCAAACAGTCCTAGTTTAATTAAAAATGTATTTGTGATTAGTCATTTCTTATCATTAGTGGTTACGGTCGATTATACTGACAATGTCGAGGGAACAGCGAACACAGATGTCTTTAATAATTTAGCTGGATAAATTATCGTTTCGGCTAGTATGTTGACTGACTCATTGACAGGGGTCAGCCTAACTGACTGCTAAGCCTCCCCTAAGACGAATGGTTGCGCCAGCGTCATAACAGATTTGTAGATAGATGTTTTTATAATAATATGGCAGCTATGACACTTTTCCCTTCCCCTTCCTCACCCATCCCCCGCGCCCTGGATTGGCTAGTACGAGCGACGCGGGCACACACAAAAAAGAAAAGAAGAAAAATATGGCGGTTACCTAGCGCGCGCTCCGCATTACAGAAATCAGTTATTTTGTGATTTAATTATTGAGATGGCCTAAGACTTTATTCTTATACAATATTAGTGTCAGTGTATCACAGTGTCGTGCAAGATAGAAGATACACCAACTGGCTTCAAGCACTTTTAGCAGCCGTGATTCGGACGACTCCATCGTCTCCAGGTACGGCATTTTCCTTCACAATTTCCCTCGGGTTGTGTTCCTTTGTTTCTTCCCGCCACGGCCCGAGAAAGTGTCATAGTTAAACAACGCAAATACAGTCCACACTCATTTTTGTAATAGATGACCGTTACAATTTTGGTCTACCAACCGCATAGCGCAACCACCCTCGGTCGTGGATTTTATGTCTACATCCGGCAAACATTGTGTGACGAATACAATTTTTCTAATGAAATACGTACTCAACCAATGTTCACGATTGATTTCCACGGTGAAGGAATAACATCGTGTAGTAAAAATGAAACCCGCAAAATTATAATTTGCGTAATTACTGGTGGTAGGACCTCTTGTGAGTCCGCGCGGGTGGGTACCACCACCCTGCCTATTTCTGCCGTGAAGCAATAATGCGTTTCGGTTTGAAGGGTGGGGCAGCCGTTGCAACTTACTTGAGACCTTAGAACTTATATCTCAACATGGGTGGCGTATTTACGTTGTGGATGTCTATGGGCTCCAGTTACCACTTAACACCAGGTGGGCTGTGAGCTCGTCCACCTATCTAAGCAATAAAAAAAAAATATTTCCGGGTGTTTAACATCTACCAAATGAATTTTGAACCGGATTATCCCTTGTGATAAAATTTTGATTCTTTTTGATGACCATAATCTATGAAGACGTTACAGCACCTAGATAATGTTCCAAACGGCAAAATACTTATAAAAAAAGTCACGGCAACTGTTTGGTGATTTATTGCCGGGACAATTAATCACAGCTTCTTACCAAATGGCATCAGCATTACTGCGGATGTGTACTGTGCGTAACTGGACACAATGATGGATGGAATTAAACCTTTACTTCTCTTGTCACTGTTGAAATAAAATCATAGATGCTATATAAACATATTACTATTTAATCATATGTTTATTTCGTACTAGCTGACCCGGTAGACTTCGTAGTGCCTCAATCGATAAATAAAATACCTAAACTTTTGTATAAAATAAACTTAAAGCAAACAAAAGGAATCCGTCCGACGGGGACACATCAAAAGAAAAACAAAATTGTTATTTTTATTTAATTCCGAGCATTTTCATATTTATCTACCATATCAACCTTCTTTGGACTTCCACGAATAATTCAAGACCAAAATTAGCCGAATCGGTCCAGCCGTTCACGAGTTTTAGCGAGACTAACGAACAGCAATTCTTTTTATGTATATTTATTCCATATGATAGAAATTTTAGCCATAGATTCACTTAACTCAGTGATCGTACCATTTAGAGTGAAGACCGATAGTTAAATACTCGCTGTAGTAAAGATTGTTATTTGGCACAAAATACCCCGCAATCATGGTTGTCATATTAAGTTATCAGTCGTAGCCTAAAAGATAAGACGTCTGGTGTACTCGCATTGAATGATGCGACTGAACCAGTGTTCAAATCGCGCAGACAGGTAACAATTTTTCTAATGAAATATGTACTTCATATGCGTTCGCAAATTCCATGACAAATATCATCGTGTATTATAAATAGAAATCCTCAAAAGTTATATTATGATAGGCGTAATTCTTACAAACTTGAAAAGTAAACTTCAAGTCTTAAGATTAGTGGCGAAGTTCACAAAAACATTATTTTAATTGATAGAATAATTAGATATAATAAAAAAATGGGAGTCCAATATTATTATACATAATAAATAAATAAATATTTACTAACAATCACGCCACGTTAACTGGTCCCGTGATAAGTTCGTAAAGAACTTGTGTTACAGGTACCAGATAGCGGATATAAATGTAAGATTTTTATTATACACATACATATATTTAATATACATCCATAACCCTGGAAAAGACATTTATATTTATCATACAGATATCTTCCCTTGGCGGGATTCGACCCCGCGACCCCCTTGTGTAGTGACCATGTCACTTACCACTACACCAGACGGCCGTTTATTGTATATTGTTTTCTATCTGATTAAAGAAATAAGATAGCTCTACCGATGCAATAATAAAATACACTACGATATAAAGCTATCAATCCACTGAAAATATATGTACTTTGTTATAGCGTCGCATCAATCCGGCCGCTTCCATCACAATAAAAAATCACGTGATCCATATTACGGTGGAACACCTACCCAACGAAAGCCGAACGTCGAATAAAATAAAAGAAATATAATAAAGATCAGAGATCGGGAACACTCCGATACATCCGGCACGGAATGGCATAGTTCTAGTGAAATATTGATCACGTAGCTAGGTAATGGGTGGCATTATGGTTACGCGATGGAATCCAGCCGTTTTTGTATTGGGCCGTGTCGAATGTTTATTTTTATTTTTACGGTGTGGAGAGAGAGAGATATTTTTTTGTCAGCGTATCGCAAATGGAGACTGCATCTGTTTTTGTATTAGGATTTGTAAGCGTAGATTATTTAACTTTCTCTGCTATTTTTTTTATTTTTTGTAGTAGACATCTATACTAATATTATAAAGAGGAAAGATTTGTTTGTTTGTTTGTTTCGAATAGGCTCCGAAACTATTGGACCGATTTGAAAAATTCTTTTTCCATTAGAAACCGACATTGTCCCTGATGAACATAGGCTACTTTTTTTTTTTGTTTTGTTTAATGTGTGTTTTAATGTTTCCGAAGCGAAGCGAGGGCGGGTCGCTAGTTAAGTTATATAAGCGAAGTGATAAAATATAAAATAATCTAAATCTTCTTTATGTCAATACTTCTAAGTCAGAGGATTTCAAAATTAGTAAAAACAAATCTTTCTGCTTATTTTTGCTAAAAAAAGGCTGAAGTTAAAGACGCCTTCTACGTTAAAGACATCTTAATCAACTTCTCTATAAACCGTTTGCAGTGGCATTTGCCTATTTCTGCCGTGAAGCAGTAATGCGTTTCGGTATGAAGGGTGGGGCAGCCGTTGTAACTATACTTGAGACCTTATAACTCATATCTCAAGGTGGGTGGCGGCAATTACGTTCTAGATGTCTATGGGCTCCGGTAACCACTTAACACCAGGTGGACTGTGAGTTCGTCCACCCATCTATGCAATACACCTCCGCATGCAATACACCACAATATAGATACCACCTACTCGCGCGGACTCACAAGAGGTCCTACTACCATATAATGGTATAAAATACAGAGAGAACCGAATAACTGAACTTAAGAACGCGATTCGGATTCCATGGGTGATCTGTTTTCCCATTCACAAACATTGTAATCTTTAATAATATTTAATCGAAATACACCGAATACAACATTTACTGGTGGTAGGACCTCTTGGGAGTCCGCACGGGTAGGTACCACCACCCCGCCTATTTCCGCCGTGAAGCAGTAATGCGTTTCTGTTCGAAGGGTGGGGTAGCCGTTGTAACTATACTGAGATCTTAGAACTTATATCTCGAGGTGGGTGGCGCATCTACGTTGTAGATGTCTATGGGCTCCAGTAACCACTTAACACCAGGTGGCCTGTGAGCTCGTCCATCCATCTAAGCAATAAAAAAAAATAAAAAAACAATAAATTTATTCATTGTTATTTTCGCGTATTTTTAAAATTCACAATTGGGTACTTGCACGAGGAAATAGGGTGTGTGTGTCAAAAAAAAAATGCCCTCGTAATATGCAGTGGAGTGTGTCGTGCGAGAATGCGATACGGTTTCCAGTTTATTCTCTTTCAGCGAAAATATTTTTAAAAACACATCAAAATAGTTCAGACAGCAAAGTATTCTTGCTTAATTACCATTCTAATTGAGCGGTTCTGGTAATTCTTATTCTGATTATGGTATTTCAAATTTGTTGACAATTTTTTTAAGAGCTCTAATGCTAGGTAGCTTTGTAGGTCTTGTTTTGTATTAGGAGGATCGCAGACAGTGCAACCTATCTTTTATTTTTTTTATTGCTTATTTCTGTGGACGAACTCACAGCCCACCTGGTGTTAAGTGGTTACTGAAGCCCATAAATATCTACAACGTATGCGAGACGTAAGTTCTAAGGTCTCAGTATAGTTACAACGGCTGTCCCACCCTTCAAACCGAAACGCATTACTGCTTCACGGCAGAAATAGGCAGAGCGCTTTAATCCCAAAAAGCTTCAGTTCATCGCTGTAAAAAATTATATACAAGTAAAAGTAATCTTTTACGTAACCAAATCACAATTTGAAGATCTATAGAGCTCACATTAAACAAGCCTGTATATACATAAAATATACATATACATATACATAGACAAGCCTATATACAAGCAACTATAAACTCCAATTACTATTTACGACTCAGTTCACGAACAATGATCCAATTAGTTAAGATACTAATCTTTTCTCAATACTTTTCCTTAAGTTTAAGTAGAACCAATTGTTATAGGTAAGAATTGATTCAATGCTTTGCTTTGATGCTTTGATGATTCTTTTTTTATTAGAAATCTGGATGTTCTGATAGTGGTATCCATGAGAAAACCATATAAGTCTTAAATTTGCATTAAGTACGTGCGCGACAAATAGATGAATAACTCAATATCACGCCAACCGATTTCGATGATTATTGTTTTTAGTGTATATTAACTTGTTTTGGAATATCTTTTTTTTCTATTTGTAGTCGGTTTTTTTTAAAGCATGTCTATTTACGATAATTATTTCTAAAAGAAAGTAAAGTTGTTTTTTAAGACTTGGACGTATTTGATTTTATCTAGGTTGCGTGTTAGTGGAATGTTTATCGAACGTCTTAATTGTAACCGTCTTTAAACCTATGCAAATACAGCGGCGGGTCGGGAAAGCGTTATCACTTGTTATATGAGCTGTGCGGAATACAGTTCCGTAGTGTTTCGTTTGAATGCATCCCGCGAATACACGTCCTTATCATATACGAATAAAAACTCGAAATGTGCCATTTTAATGCGCGCCCCTTCCTTCCCTTCGCCCGTAATGGTTTTTAGAGATGTGAAAAAAAACGAATCGATTTTGTTTATCGTCGATGAAATTTTAATAATTTTTTTAATGGTGGAAAGGCGTATTTGGAGTTCGCACGAGTAGGTACCATCACCACTACTTCTGCCGTCAAGTAGTAATGCATTTCGGTTTGAAGGGTGGGGCAGCCGTTGTACTATAAAGCTGAGACTTAAATTTTTTGTCTCTACATGGGTGGCGGTACTTACATTGTTGATATCTATGAGCCTCGATAAGCGTTTAATACAAAGTAAGCTGTGAGCTGGTCCTTCTGTAAAAGCAATAAGAAAAGAATATTTTTACTGTGGACTAGCGACCCGCCCTCGCTTCGCTTCGGAAACATTAAATTTTATAATTGATAGTTAAGTCCCGCGATGTTTCCCGCGGTTATTGTCGTACCGCGGGTGACGCCGCGGGGCGAAGCTAGTCTAAAAAAGTGGCCTAAGTTACTCCTTATATCATCAGCTACCTGTCAGTGAAAGTCACGTCAAAATCGGTCCAGCCTTTCCAGAGATTAGCCGGAACAAACAGACAGACAGACAGACAAAAATTGAAAAAAATGTTATTTTGGTGTATGTACCGTATATATATAGGTTTTTACTACATACGTATGTAGTAAAAAGCGGTTATTTCAATATTACAAACAGACACTCCAAATTTATTTATATGTATAGATTACATCACTTGAAATATATTACTGATCAGAGCAAGTTGTGAAAAATTCTGTTTTCCAAGATTTATTTTAATAGTAGAAATGATGTATGTTGAAAGATCGGTGAAAAGGCACTGTTAAAACTTTTGAGTTATGGAATCACGTTATTTTTATCTTTACAACATGCGATAGCAGTGTAGTTTTACTATTCAATTAGAATTATATTTTATAATTAAATTCATCAAAATATTTGTTGAATGTATAAAAGTTATTAACTAACAATGCTCAGCTACTTTTTGCTAAAGGCATCTAATACTGCCGTTTCTACGGTCCTCTTTTGTCAAAATAAAAAATATCGATAAACTTTCACGTGCTTTCATTTGCTTTCCCTCCCTATTTACGTAATGTACAACCAATTCATGTTAAATAGCGAACATTATTCTGGGATTTAGTAAAATGCTGTCAAAAAACGATTGTCATTTTGACTTGTAATTTGGTAGTGTTTTCTTATTCGCTTTTCGGGTCGGTTTACGGACGATAGTTTTATGTGATAATGTCAGTAGTAGAGCTATTCGAACTACGAGCTGTGACGTCACGCGAAACGTGAGATAAATGTGTCACAAGCCAATGTTTGGGCCAGTCGAAACTCTCGCTGGCACGATCAGGCGGAACGTGACACTTTTACGTGCGCGCAGCCAGATTTATAAGACGTTATAACGTCAAAAATTATTTTGTTTTTAAAGTACCGTAGTGCCTAATGCTGAGTTTTTTAGGAATAGGGTATACCGAATGTAGGATCATGTCCGCTTCCGCAGTGTCACTAGTGCGAAATCGGGCAGGTATGTTCACACCCGGTACACAAGCGGTAGGCAGTGGCTTGGCTCTGCCCCTGGCATTGCTGAAGTCCATGGGCGTCGGTAACCACTCACCATCAGGTGGGCCGCATGCTCGTCTGCCTACAAGGGCAATAAAAAAAAGATAATCTCTCGTCCACGTGTTTAGTTGTTCACTCGGAACAATACAGCCGGCCGCCATCCTTCATAAGGAATAGAAAGAAAACAAAGTGCCTCATTAAGTACCGACCGTTAGCCATAAAAAAAAAGCTTCAATCCCCAAAAGCATAAGGTCGATTGTACAGCTCTATTGCGAAACAAAAACAGAACGTATTCCATTAAGACTAAAAGCCCTTATCGTATATTCAAAACGTGAACATGCGATCAATAATTTCTGAGGTTGAGTTAATTGTGAAGTTTCTTGAATGGTTTTTTTTTGTCGTGATTTTTTTTTTTGGGCCGGGGCCCGAACCTCCTACGAGGTCCCCGCGCATAAGGGGCGCGCGGGGTATGTGAGACTACGATCTGCATGGTGTTGTGAGCAGACCGCGGGCCCAAGGATTTTAGGGCCCACCCACTAAACGACTCCCCTGCACTCTTACACCCGACGTCCGATCTCCGTCCGGGATCAAAACCCGGTCAGAGTAGGGGGGTTGCCGCGGTCAACACTACAACCAGACACGATGTCGTGATAATACAAGGAAAGGCACTTCGATACGAAGATAATAGTTGTTTAATCGAAATTCACTGTTCACGAAAGTGTCCTTATATCAAATGCCATATTTGAACTCTTTATTGAAACCAATTGGAGGGTAAGGTCAGAAGTTCTTAATGATAATAACCAATTTTTTTCTTCTATGGGTGAAATAATCCATAGTCTATCTGGGGTAAAGGGGCTGTCGTAGCCAATAGGTGGCCTAAAGGATAAGACATCCGGTGCATTCGTGTTGAGCACGGAATTGACCTTATTTATCTATTCCGTGGTGTTGAGCAATACACCGGTGTTTGAGTCCCGCAGGCGGGTACCATTTTCCTAATGAAATATGTCCTTCAGAAATGTTCACCATTGACTTCCACGGTGAAGGAATAACATCGTGTAGTAAAAATCAAAAATTGCAAAATTATAATTTGTGTAATTACTGGTGGTAGGACCTCTTGTGAGTCCGCATGGGTAGGCATCACCACTAAGCCTATTTCTGCCGTAAAGCAGCAATGCGTTTCGGTTTAAAGGGTGGGGCAGCCGTTGTAATTATACTGAGACCTTAGAACTCATATCTCAAGGTGGGTGGCTTATTTACGTTGTAGATGTCTATGGGCTCCAATAACCACTTAACACCAGGTGGGCTGTGAGCTCGTCCACCCATAAGCATTAAAAAAAAGGTCTACCGAGCAATTTCACGCGCGTGCGGTGGAGTACCTTCCTTTATCGATACATCATATCGGTCAAGTCTAGTCCAATATAAATCTTCGAGGGCTCAATATAACAAAAGTCCAAACAAGTTTAAAATTCGTACCTACATTAGTTATATTCGTCGAAGTCTTTAAAGCAAACGACCGATCACACTTCGGTAGTTCCCCTAAGGGATAAGCGAACTTTTACAACGCGCGTTGAATGTCACAAAAAGTGCTTTATCTTGTGTGTTCGGGTAACACTTAACTTTCGCATTTACAATCCTGCCGCCCTTTAAGGGATGGGGCGGGAATTTCCGGGCGCTTGTACAAAAACTGCGTTATAATATGCGGCATGCGTCGGAGAGTTATCGAAGGGCAGAACATATATCACTAATGCTCTTCATTTTTAGTAACATCAGGCGCGTTTTTTGTCATTACTGGTGGTAGGACCTCTTGTGAGTCCGCGCGGGTAGGTACCACCACTTTGCCTATTTCTGCCGTAAAGCAGTAATGCGTTTCGGTTTGAAGGGGTGGCAGCCGTTGCAACTATACTGAGATCTTAGAACTTATATCTCAAGGTGGGTGGCGCATTTACGTCGTAGATATCTATGGGCTCCAGTAACCACTTAACACCAGGTGGGCTGTGAGCTCGTCCACCGATTTAAGCAATAAAAAAAATACTATAGCAGCCTATTCACATTGTCATTAAATTACAATTATAATACAGAATAAGTTACTTCAACATTGCGCACGTGTTATAAGGGTAAAAAAAAATAATCCTAATATTGTCTAGTAGCTAGTGGCTGACATACTATGCTGCAACTTGTTCAAAGAATAGTTTGTACACGTCGATGATCACCGGTTGTACGCACGAAAAAGTGTCACGTTCCGTCTGAGCGTGCAAGCGAGAGCGCGTAACAAGCGATAAAGAGGCACGATAGGCCCAAGCGTTGGCTTGTGACACGTTTATCTCTCTTCTCACGTGACGTCAGAGCTAGCAGTTTGAATAGTTCTGCTACTGACATTATCACGTAAAACTATCGTCTGTAACCCCACTTTACAGACAGCTAATTAATTTTTATCCAGGAATCTTGATCCAATAATAAAAAAAAACAAAATGTGTGCAATTCACACGTGGTAGAAGTGAAACCTTCCAAAATTAAAATACAATTATCCTAAACGTCTTAAGTGACCAGGTGACGCGCCGTCTCTATACGGGGGTGGTGCGATCAATGGCCCTATACGGGGCGCCTGTGTGGGGCCAGTCCCTGGCCGCGGGGGTGGCGAAGCTGCTGCAACGGCTGCAACGCACCATCGCGGTCAGGGTCATCCGTGGTTATCGCACCATCTCCTTTGAGGCGGCGTGTGTACTGGCTGGGACGCCGCCTTGGGCTCTGGAAGCGGAGGCGCTCGCCGCTGACTATCAGTGGCGGGCTGACCTTCGCGCCCGGGGCGTGGCGCGTCCCAGCCACAGTGTGGTCAGAGCGCGGAGGGCCCAATCTCGGCGGTCCGTGCTGGAGTCATGGTCCAGGCGGCTGGCTGATCCTTCGGCCGGTCGTAGGACCGTCGAGGCGATTCGCCCGGTCCTTGTGGATTGGGTGAATCGTGACAGAGGACGCCTCACTTTCCGGCTCACGCAGGTGCTCACTGGGCATGGTTGCTTCGGTGAGTTCCTGCACCGGATCAGAGCCGAGCCGACGGCAGAGTGCCACCATTGTGATTGCGACTTGGACACGGCAGAGCATACGCTCGTCGCCTGCCCCGCATGGGAGGGGTGGCGCCGTGTCCTCGTCGCAAAAGTAGGAAACGACTTGTCGTTGCCGAGTGTTGTGGCATCGATGCTCGGCGACGACGAGTCGTGGAAGGCGATGCTCGACTTCTGCGAGTGCACCATCTCGCAGAAGGAGGCGGCGGGGCGCGTGAGAGACGC
>NW_021011500.1:911307-996998 GCF_003987935.1 Bombyx mandarina
GGCGGACATTGTAAGTGTCTATGGGCTCCGGTAACCACTTAACACCAGGTGTGCCATGAGCTCGTCCACACACCTAAGCAATAAAAAACGTAAACAATATGTACTAAAATAGGTTCTTCCGTTATTTAAGAAAAATCGGAATAGATTGTGAAACGCACAAATATACCGAGGGGTGAAAGGCTATTTGGTTCAAGCGATATTTTTGCAACTTTACACGAGAAAGATTTTAAACTTGCATTTTAAATTTAAAGCTTGATATCATAACATAAAAACAAAATGTGTGCAATTCACACGTGGTAGAAGTGAAACCTTCCAAAATTAAAATACAATTATCCTAAACGTCTTAAGTATATGTAAAATTTTGTCATTAGTAAATAATTGTAAGGTAGCGCCCTCTGTGAATTGATATTTTAATTTCACGTATAATCCTAAATTAAAATTCACTACAAGAGCTTTCATACACACGTTAGTATTAAAAAATCTCACAGATGGCGCTGTATTAAATAGTATGTATATTTCTGTCTCATTCTTTGCTGGCTTCATCCTACACATTTTTGTATTTGTGTCTCTTACCTGTCGTTTTTTCCGTTGCATCCGGTTTGAAATCACAACGATTCTAAAGAAGTTTTCACTTCAAAATTGATACATATGATTATTTATCAGTTAGCGTATGAAATATTGTATCTGTATTGGACTTGAATTCCCAAAGACCAGGTGGGAAAGCGGAATTGATTGTGTGGTCGGCTAAATATATCCTTTCGTCACCCTTTTCGATCGCACATGCTCCTTGATACGGATTCTTAATATTTATATGCAAGAGAGTTGCCAGGAAGAACGATCATTAATATAGGTGGCTTCCTAAGGAAATAAATTTAGTAATATATCGTTGGAGTATCGGAAAGAGAATACAGTAACATTGAAGACAAGCTTATGTTGGCACAATGTCAAGCGATTAAGAGAGCAATCGAACATTTGAGATGATGTAGACCGGTGAACGAGCCGAACCTTGAGATATAAGTTCTAAGGTCTCAAGTATAGTTACAACGGCTGCCCCACCCTTCAAACAGAAAAGCATTACTGCTTCACGGTAGAAATAGGCAGGGTAGTAGTATCTACCCGCGCGGACTCACAAGAGATCCTACCACCAGTAATTACGCAAATTATAATTTTGCGGGTTTGATTTTTATTACACGTTATTCGTTCACCGTGGAAGTCAATCGTGAAGATTTGTTGAGTACGTATGTCATTAGAAATATTGGTACCCGCCTGCGGGATTCGAACACCGGTGCATCGCTCACACGAATGCAGTGAAATGCCGCCACCCACTGGCTTTTACTGGTGGTAGGACTTCTTGAGAGTCCGCGCGGGTAGGTACCACCACCCTACTTATTTCTGCCGTGAAGCAGTAATGCGTTTCGGTTTGAAGGGTGGGGCAGCCGTTGTAACTATACTTGAGACCTTCGAACTTATATCTCAAGGTGGGTGGCGCATTTACGTTGTAGATATCGATGGGCTCCAGTAACCACTTAACACCAGGTGGGCTGAGAGCTCGTCCACCCATCTAAGCAATAAAAAAAAAGGTCCATGTTACTAAAGTTCTTTTTATAATTAGATGTGGTCACATTGTATTTTCTTCGGTTTTTGAAATTCGCAGACACAACTAAAACTCCTTTTACATACTAACTTTTAAATACTACCCACGAACAAGGTTAAATAGTTAAGATTGGCAATAGTAAAAGAAGCGTCAAATATTACAGATAAATCTTCCGAATTCCGAGGAAACCTTCAAGCGATGGCAAGCAGTTACGTACTTTGTGTACTAACCAATAAACCCTTTGCAGGACCGTTTTGTAATATTTATCATACGGGGCGAGCCCTAAGGGAATCGTTCGGCTTTAAGTAAATAAAAAATAAAATATAAATATAACGGCGCCATATTGCGTTTTGCATAAGCAATGTTAAGTGTCATCTTTGAATGTTTTTTTTTTTTTTTTTTTTATTGATTACTTTTGCAGTTACGATGTCACTTGAGCATGACGATAAAAACTCGCGCGGTCCGTGTTGTTGTAAAATCTCCCTTTCATTTATCCTATTTAAAGTCGTTTTTTTTTATCGTTCATAAGAGATCTATCCGATAAGCGTTTTAATAAATGTTGTAGATCGAGACGGCTGATTTGTTATTTTGATAGAAATAAACGAAAATGAACTCATGGTTCGGTTTATTTTTATNCGTTTTTTTTTATCGTTCATAAGAGATCTATCCGATAAGCGTTTTAATAAATGTTGTAGATCGAGACGGCTGATTTGTTATTTTGATAGAAATAAACGAAAATGAACTCATGGTTCGGTTTATTTTTATATCCATTAAGTTTCCATAGGCTAGGACTGGTGGTAGGACCTCTTGTGAGTCCGCACGGGTAGGTACCACCACCCTGCCTATTTCTACCGTGAAGCAGTAATGCGTTTCGGTTTGAAGGGTGGGGCAGCCGTTGTAACTATACTGAGACCTTAGAGCTTATATCTCAAGGTGGATGGCGCATTTACGTTGTAAGTGTCTATGAGCTCCAGTGACCACTTAAAACCAGGTGGGCTGTGAGCTCGTCTACGCATCTCAGCAATAAAAAAATGTTTCCATTAGTTTTCACAGTCTGAATTACCTGTCTTGATACATAAGGTCTCAAAGAGTGTTGCTTTTCTAACTGAGGCTGCGGTGGACACAGGATAGTGGCGGCCACCCGTCGAAGCAATTCGTTATAATACAAAAATATATTAATAGATCGTAGTACGCATAGAGATACTTTTTTCTTATTCCTACCTAAGCTGACGGCCTTGAGAGGCCATTTCAGCGTAATGAATACATAAAATATTTAGTTTCAGGTGTGTGTGAAAGAAAATTTACAGCCGTTTAGATCACGTGATCGTAACGATGAGCTTTTTTAAAGCTTCTAAACTACGTCAAACAAACGATAAAGTCGTTCGCAGCTAATTATTGTTTAGTGTTCATGACGACGGTGAAGAAGAAACCACGCATGACTTTTTTTTCTTTTTTTTTTGCCTACCTAAGCTGATAGCCTTGAGAGGCTATGTCAGCGTAACCTTAGCTAGTAGGTGAGCTCACACGGCTCAAACCTGATGACGTAGCTAACACTAACCCTAGCAAGAGCAGTGCTTCGCAGAATCTACCACCGGATCGGAAACGTGTCCCCCGGAGAAGATACGGCGAGAAACTCAGTGGGCGGTGTCTGTGTAAGTGTTTATGAAGTCATTGAAAGATTATTAAAATTACCATTTAAATTTCACAAATTAAATAAGGATCTTCGCAGCACTTTTTACAGGTGGTAGGACCTCTTGTGAGTCCGCACGGATAGGTACCACCACCCCGCCTATTTTTGCCGTGAAGCAGTGATGCGTTTCGGTCTGGAGGGTGGGGTAGCCGTTGTAACTATACTGAGACCTAAGAACTTATATTTCAAGGTGAGTGGCGCATTTACATTGGAGTTGTCTATGGGCTCCAGTAACCACTTAACACCAGGTGGGCTGTGAGCTCGTCCACCTATCTAAGCAATAAATTAAAAAAAAAAATTCTTCGCGTACGTCATCATTGTTGAAGGACATCAAATAAAAATAAATTTCGGTTTGGATCCCCTATTGACGCTCCTGTTAAATATATTAAAATCGAAAGGAAATAAATCAGAAAATTTTCACAAGACTGAATTGTCGTCATCGAAACAGCTATTAATTTCAATCAAAAAGCCACACGTAAATAAGAAATAATGCTTGGGTAATCCACGTTAGGTGGAGGCAGGTAGACTTGACGAGGGTCGAATAACGAACCTTCGACTCGACTATTTATTTAGAGGCTTGTTATTTGAATTCGTAATTATCTTCGGATATAAGATTCGGTTTTTGAAATTCGAGACTCCATTTTGTATTACTCTAAATTCAATAAGTGCTACTTACTATTATATATATACACATATATGTAGAAGATTAGAATAAAAGTAAAATAAAAGTTATACTATTCCAAAATCTTCTATTATAATTGTAATTAATAATTAGCACTGATTTTATTACGTCTTACTCATTTTTCAACCGTCTTCGCCATCTTCCAATTCTCTGTCATTCTATCTGTCATTATCTTCTCTCTTTCTTTCCGTTTTCTCTCACTCACATCTTAACGCTCCGTTCCACACTCTATTCATACGTTCCGTTCTTACCAATCCTACATATATATAACACGTGAAGCAAAAACTTCGTATCCCTTTTTACGAAAATTGCGCGGACGGAGGAGTATGAAATTTCCCGCACTTATAGAGAACATAGAGAAGGAATGGAGAATGCTAATATTTTATTTAAATTATGCATTAATAAAACATTAAATCAATAAAAAAACATTACACAAACTACAGTGTATTTGACACGCACACATATTATATAAGTATGTAAGTATACTCTTTGTTTATTGTCAAACTTTTGTTATTGGTTAAAGTCTGTGGTCAAATTGAGAATAGGTTAATATTGTTTTGTCTTTAATATTATTTGTCTAAAGCGTAGTCTTGGCGAAATCTGTGATTATAGAATTACAATAGTCGAACTTATAATTTCAATTAATTATAGTCGAATTTCGACTACTGCGGGACCACTAGTAAACTCAATAAGTGCTACCTACTAATTATTATTTAAACGTGCTGTTTGTGAAAAGTGGGAAAATTTTACTCTTTTTTTTTTTTTATAGCTTATGTGTGTGGACGAGCTCACAGCCCACCTGTTGTTAAGTGGTTACTGGAGCCCATAGACATCTACAACGTAAATGCGCCACCCGCCTTGAGATATAAGTTGTAAGGTCACAGTATAGTTACAACGGCTGCCCCACCCTTCAAACCGAAACGCATTACTGCTTCACGGCAGAAATAGGCAGGGCGGTGGTACCTACCCGTGCGGACTCACAAAAGGTCCTACCACCAGTACTCACACGAAAACTTCTTTTTTTTAACCGTCGTGAGATGAAATTCGATGAAAATATTAGAGGATACTAAAAGAGACAATCATACGAGTTTTAGCCTGCGAGAGAGTGAGATAAAACGCTTCTTAAGGTTTCGCTTCTGCCTAATGAATTTTCGAAAATGACGATTTTCTTTGTAATTATTTGTGCGGTGATTACGTTTGCGATGTCTATAGGTTTGAGTGACTGCTTGGTTTTTTTATTTTTTTTTTATTGCTTAGATGGGTGGACGAGCTAACAGCCCACCTGGTGTTAAGTGGTTACTAGAACTCATAGACATCTACAACGTAAATGCGCCACTCACCTTGAGAAATAAGTTGTAAGGTCTCAGTATAGTTACAGCGGCTGCCCCACCCTTCAAACCGAAACGCATTACTGCTTCACGGCAGAAATAGGCAGGGCGGTGGTACCTACCCGCGCGGACTCACAACAGGTCCTACCACCAGTAAAAAACCAGTTGGTTTTTGATTTTGGGCAGAATTAGGCAGAATATCTACTGACGAACGCCTACCTGATATCAAGCAGTCACTGACGCTCACGGACCGTCAGCAATGCTCTCAATATTGAACAATCACGAGCATTTACGCAAAATTCAAATATAATAGAACAAATTTAAGGGAAAATGAAAAACAACAAAAAAATGCGCATGTTCGCTTCGAAATTAGACTCTCAAATATCTCACGGCAACCTGTGTGATCGTACCTTTACGTAGAAGCAGAGAATTAATTTTGCTTCTGCGGACTTTTATGAGGAATGTTCGCGTCGTGTGCGCCAAAAACACAGTTTTTAATACTGGATTAAAGGTATGCTCGCTTTGATGCGCCTTTGTTTTCAGAAGTTGGGCCTCTGTGATTGCGCCCACCGGCGTAGCTAAGATATCGACGCTTGAAAGGCAAACGCGACTAAGCGACAATAACTGCTTTGTACATAAATGATAGGCAATAACCATATTCGATGCGCAAAAAATATATATTTCTAGGTCTATTAAAAATCATTTCAATCCTACAGCTAGATTATAAATAGATTTTTTTCAGGTATTTCAACTTTAAATTAGTCTACTGTAAAGTTCACGCATTGTCGCTTAGTCACGTTTCAAGCGTCGATATAATAATAATAAACCAGACGATGACCAGACGGTTTTTTTTTTGATAACGCCATCTTGTTGTGTCTTTAAATCGCTTAAAATAGTATTATTATTCGCCAATAGATGTCGGGAAGAGTTGATTATTGAAAACACGAATAAAAAAACATTTTCTGAAAATAAATCGTAGCTAGATCGATTTATCGCCTCCGAAATCCGCTGTATACTAAATTTTATGAAAATCGTTGGAGCCGTTCCCGAGATTCAGATTATATATATATTAATATACAAGAATCGCTCGTTTAAAGGTATAAGATAATAATAGTAATTTTTGGGAACAAATCACTCATGGTCGTCCGGCCCTAATTTAAGATTTCCTGTATTATGGGTACCAGAATATTAAAAAAATTTACTAATATTTAAAAAAAAAAAGACATGCCCGCTGAGTTTCTTGCCAATTCTTCTCAGGACGGAGGCTAGTTTTTGTGAATTGGCGGTAGTTCTTTTGACGTTCAACAAGTATGTACTTTCATTTATGTTGAATAAATTTTTTTTGATTTGATTTGATTTGAGACACTGAAAAAAACTTATATGTCAGAGAAGCCACAATTATTAGCACCGTCAGGCATCATAAGGGCTAGAATGACCGAGCTAATAGAAATATTGAGTACACCAATCACGTTTGTTGTCTCAGAACAATTTATTGTCTTGCCTTTTTTCTGCCGTGAAGCAGTAATTCGTTGAGGTTTGAAGGGTGGGGTAGCCGTTGTAACTATGCTGAGACCTTAGAACTTATACCTCAAGGTGGGTGGCGGATTTACGTTGTATATGTCAATGGGCTCCAGTAACCACTTAACACCAGGTGGGCTGTGAGCTTGTCCACCCATCTAGCAATAAAAAAAAACGCTTTGACGAAAAAATCTATCAGTATGCACAGTTCTAATTCTGAGCAGTAACGCTTTAGATTACGGCTATTTAAAAATGCTGATTCTGTTATATTAAGGTCCACGTTGCGCAGAATTCGTTCGTGACTGACGTATTTACTGAACATGAATTTCGGCCCGCAAACGTCAGGCGATTGTTAATTCTATTGTATTTATGCATAAGGATAATTTTGTATGAAGATTTGTTTGTGATTTAGTCTGTTCTGTGCCTGTTTTGTAGTACGGTCGCTTAGTTAAACGCAGAGACGTTTAAAAGGATACGTTGACATATTTCGACGGTGGTTTATTAGTTAGAATGCCTGAAAATTTTAACTTTGAATTCTCCTAAAATACACGTGAACCTGTAATCATGTTGATGCTTTTCCTAATTACTCGTAACTTATTATATGAGGCCGTCAGCGCAAAGATGGCCTAACTCACATTTTTTCATAATCATGCTTCTATGTATATTGCAATTTATTTAAATACTAGCTGACCCGGCCGACTTCGTAGTGCATCAATCGATAAATAAAATACCTAAACTTTTGTATAAAATAAACTAAAAAAAAATCAAAGGGAAAATAAAATTGTTATTTTTATTTCATAATACCTTTTAAGCCTTCTCTGGACTTCCACAAATAATTCAAGACCAAAATTAGCCAAATCGGTCCAGCCGTTCTCGAGTTTTAGCGTGACTAACGAACAGCAATTCATTTTTATATATATAGATATAATAAATTTTGATACAAAACCGGCCTATCCATAGTTTCACCCATAGATAACAGACGGCTTTGTAAACATAATTTTTGCGCGTATTGTTTTTTTTTTTGCCTACTCAAATTCAAATTCATGAAAACGTAAACCTCCATTACTCCATAATAACTATGGTCAGTTTTAGCAGCACCTCCAATTTGAGCCCCGAGAGCTCACCTGCACGATAGGGCAACGCTAAAATAGCCCCCCAAAGCTATCAGCATATATAGTAAAAATAAATTACGTACCAACAGCCATGAAGAAATAAAATTCCGTGACTTCATCTCGAGCGCCCGACATAACCTAACTAACTCGCTAGGGTCTGATAATCGTCACACCAAACAATTTACCACAGTCGAGTCACGTTTTAGCGCAGTTAATTGTTACCAAGACGACTCTGACAAGCAACAAGTGCATGAATTAAACTTGTCTGATTGTAAATGTTTCGGACGTGTTACTAAGAGTTCGATGACCGCTCGGGAGCTTTACGACGCTTTCAGTACTTCAAACTAAGATGCAGGCTCTTCTAGATTAATTCGTCTACAAATCTACAAAATTAAAGTGTAATGTAACGTCTACAAATGTAAAATGTAATGTAATGTCTACAAATGTAAAATATAATGTAATGTCTAAAAATGTAAAATATAATGTAATGTCTACAACTTTAAAAATCGAAATCGAAAAAAAAGACGGTTACCATAATGCTCATATGTCGACGAATGACACTTTAGTTGTTTGTACCAGGGCCCTGAAGCTGCGATACTTTAAGACAAATATTTTTGGTATGGAAACTAGCGACATCTTGTAGTGGATGCCCCTAAACTTATATGTTGTTAAAGTTAAGTTAAAAAAATCATACAAGTCTTTATTTGTTATAGATAAATTGATTAAATTTTATTAATATGTGGTGTCTGAAATATTTACAAAATCCTTCATTAAAAATAAAATATAGGATAGGTAATATGTTACTGCCATCTATAGGAGCAATGAGAAACTAATCGAAGCGAAGCCATCTAGTGGTTGACGCCCGTAAACATTTTTGTTGAGTGCTTGAGTTGCTTATCTATAACTAATTTATGTGTATTATCTATGGCCTGTGCTGAAGAAAATTGTAAAGTAATCGGAGCTTCGGTAATAATATAATAAAAATAAAACTCTTAAAACTAGTTTTAATTATGTACCAACTAAGTTTTTCTCAAAGCTCGTTTTATCAAAGATCATAGTCTCGTCGAAAACAAAACCACTTTTACAGTTTACGTCAATTCATCTGCATTAGGCGGAAAGCCCATAGGTACAGCTCTCAATTAGTTTCTCGCCGGATCTACTTAGTGGTCGCGATTCCAATCCGGTGTTAGGTTTTGCGAAGTAACTGCTCTTACGAGGGCTGCTGTAAGCAAATTCTCTCCGGTTGAGTCCTTGAGCTCATCTACACGTCCGCGTATTATTGGAATAGCCCTTTAGGCTACCAGCCAATATGTAGGGGAAAAAATTGCGCAACATTCAAAAAATTTAACTTTAATATATTATGTAGTATCTGATTGAGACTTCAATATTAAAGTGGGCGGTAATGATATGGTTTCTATTGGCATGGGTAACCTTTTTTTTTGTTTTTTTTTATTGCTTAGATGGGTGGAAGAGCTCACAGCCCACTTGGTGTTATAGTTACAACGGCTGCCCCACCCTTCAAATCGAAACGCATTACTGCTTCACGGCAGAAATAGGCAGGGTGGTGGTACCTACCCGTGCGGACTCACAAGTGGTCCTACCACCAGTAATTATGCAAACTATAATTTTGCGGGTTAGATTTTTATTACTCGATGCTATTCCTTCACCGTGGAAGTCAATCGTGAACATTTCTGAAGTAGGTATTTCATTAGAAAAATTGGTACCCGCCGGCGGGATTCGAACACCGGAGCATCGCTACTTTTTTTTTTTATTGCTTAGTTGGGTGAACGAGCTCACAGCCCACCTGGTGTTAAGTGGTTACTGGAGCCCATAGACATCCACAACGTAAATGCGCCACCCACCTACGAATACATACGAATGCGCCGGACGTCCTTATCCTTTAGGCCACGACGACTTCGTAAAGGTTGTAAACCTTTCGTAAAGGTGAGATAAAACTGATCAGTTTTGTCGAAGGAAGCCGACTGACTCCACTCCGCCAAGCTTATTAGATCCATTTTCGCCTCTGCCGAAGTAGAATAAAAAAGGACCACATTTCCTCTTGTTAAAAAAAAACAAAACCAACGCTTTAATTAAAACTCTTTGACGAGTAAATAATTATAATATTCAACAGCTAATTGCGTTCCAACGATCGTCCTTAGAATACTGAACAGAATTCCAAGTTAATAAAAGTGAAACGTAGCAAAAGATTCGTGTAATTAAAATTTGTATGTAAATTTATTCTCAATCAGTCTTTTAAACAAGTTCTACTGAAGCTGTTCTATTGTGTCCTACCTACATATTTCTAATTCGAAGCCGTCACGTGTCAAGAACGTTGTATACCGGACACAAATAGTCATAGGGACGTATAGATGAAATACGTACTCAACAAATGATCACGATTCACTTCCACGGTGAAGGAATAACATCGTGTAATAAAAATCAAACCCGCAAAATTATAATTTGCGTAATTACTGGTGGTAAGACCTCTTGTGAGTCCGCGCGGGTAGGTACCACCACTTTGCCTATGTCTGTCGTGAAGCAGTAATGCGTTTCGTTTTGAAGGTTGGGGCAGCCGTTGTAACTATACTTGAGACCTTAGAACTTATATTTCAAGGTAGGTGGCGCATTTACGTTATAGATGTCTATGAGCTCCAGTAACCGCTTAACACCAGGTTGGCTGTGAGCTCGTCTAACCATCTAAGCAATAAATAAAAAATAGAGGGCAATAAGCTGCCCTTTCCATTTGCATATTATATTGAATCAAATACCAATATATTTTTTTCCTTTGCCTATTAGCTGGTACCCTAGGAGATTTTCCAGCTACGCATGGACGGGTAGGTGAACTGAACCTGAGAGAATTTGCTAACACTAACTTCAGCAGCCGTCTACAAGTCATATACATAGGTGTGTATATATTTATTGCTTAGAGGGGTGGACGAGCTTACAGCCCACCTGGTGCTGAGTTACTGGAGCCCATAGACATCTACAACGTGAATGCCGCCACCCACCTTGAGATATGAGTTCTAAGGTCTCAGTATAGTTACAACGCATTACTTCTTCACGGCAGAAATATACAGGGTGGTGGTGCCTACTCGTGCGGACTCATAAGTGGTCCTACCACCACTAATTTTGCAGATTATAATTTTGCGGGTTCGAATTTTCTTACACGATGTTATTCCTTCACCGTGGAAGTCAATCGCGATTATTTGCTAAGTANCCTTGAGATATGAGTTCTAAGGTCTCAGTATAGTTACAACGCATTACTTCTTCACGGCAGAAATATACAGGGTGGTGGTGCCTACTCGTGCGGACTCATAAGTGGTCCTACCACCACTAATTTTGCAGATTATAATTTTGCGGGTTCGAATTTTCTTACACGATGTTATTCCTTCACCGTGGAAGTCAATCGCGATTATTTGCTAAGTATGTATTTGATTCATCCAATATCTATCCAATAAAACGATAAATTATCTTTCAATTATTCCAAAAAAAAACCTAAAGCTTTCCTTTCACGTTGATCGTCTCGCCGCCACAAATACAGCGCCCTGAGTTTTGTCGTTTCCTTATAATTAATCTTGTTTGAGAAATGGACGGTGCGGAAGTCGCCCGATACTTTGATAAATAGATTTTTGCTCCTAACCAACTCGTTCGGACCGTATGGCGAGGATTATGTGGGCTATAGACCAACGTAGTGCTAGATGTGACATTATTTGAGAATTGCTTGCGGATTTCGTGAGTCAAATGCTGAATTAAAAATGAATTTTTGTGGTAGGACCTCTTGTGAGTCCGCACGGGTAGGTACCACCACCCTGCCTATTTCGACAGTGAAGCAGGAATGCGTTTCGGTTTGAAGGGTGGGGCAGCCGTTGTAACTATACTGAAACCATAGAACTTATATCTCAAGTTGGGTGGCGCATTTACGTTGTAGATGTCCATAGGCTCCAGTAACCACTTAACACCAGGTGGGCTGTGAGCTTGTCCACCCATCTAAGAAAAAAAAAATATCGGTAGACTGACAGTCCGAATTTTATTGCTCGTTAATAGTTTATACGCAAGGTTAAGCCGAAAATGTCGTTGGCGTGATTCAGTGTGCTTAGTGAGAGTTTTTTAACTTCTCGATCCGGAGTAGAGTTCATCCATACTACCTGGAGCCACTGCGGTCATCCACAGTGCGTTTCCAGAGATCTTTTTTGCCACGTACCATCCGGCTATGGAATGAGCTCCCCTCCACGGTGTTTTCCGAGTGCTTTGACATGTCTTTCTTCAAACGAGGCGTGTGGAGAGTATTAGGCAGCGATTCGGCTCTGTCCTTGGCATTGCTGAAGTCCATGGGCGACGGTAGCCACTCACCATCAGATGGGCTGTGTCCTCGTCTGCCTACAAGGGCAATAAAAAAAAAAGCGTAAAAGTTAACTCAAGTTTCTATAGAGTTGGAACAGATTCCTTTCGTTTATCGCTAGAGGCAAACTTCGCACTAAGCACACAGGCCATTGTCAAATATCTCGTTGTTCTATGATGGCTACCATCAAAGCGGCTTTACACGCAGTAAAATTCTGCAGAATGCGTACGTAAAATAGAAATGAACTTTGATGGCTCAATTCACTTTGTCCCGCATAAATTTAGTTTTTTCTTTCTTTCGAGATGAAACCCTCAAGACGAGTTCAGGAGGCATACTCTTTTCATATTTAGCTTTTATAGCAAACCGACCTGTACGTCACTCTCGCGGCCGTATGCCCGCTCGGTATATATAGTTAGTATCTATGTCCGTCTTTTAAGAGTGTGTATATCTATGTTCCAGGCGCTTCCGTTTTGAGTTTGAATAGCGTGCGGCCGCGTCTGAATGTAATTATCGTTTTAAAATTGAAAATTGTTTGTGTTTAAGAAAGATTAGAATTCGAAATTCGATACTAGTGACTAACCCATAGTTTTATTGATTGCTGAGTTTCTCGCCGGATCTTCTCAGCGGGTCGCGATTCCGATCCGGTAGTAGATTCATTCGCGAAGCAGCTGCTCTTGAGTTGTTAGGTCTCCTTCGGAGGCGCTCGAGTAGCTGTTAGTAAATCCCACCCCTTCTGGCTGAGCCTTTGCTCGCCCACCTGTCCTGGTGAAACTTAATCCTTCAATCATAAAAAAAAAGTTTTATTGAATAAAACCCCTTTTTTTTTTTTTGGATAGATGGCCGAACCTCCTCCCCTGCACTCTTACACCCGACGTCCGATCCCCTCCGAGGTCAGAACCCGGATGAGGTAGGGGGGCTACCGCGGTCAACACTACAACCAGACGGCGCGACTCACCCCAAGGACGCCCAGCCGACGGAGCCTTCGAGGCGAATCGAAGGCTCTGAAACGTCGGCCGTCTCGGTACGGCAGCCCGTCGGGCCGCCCAGANAGCCTTCGAGGCGAATCGAAGGCTCTGAAACGTCGGCCGTCTCGGTACGGCAGCCCGTCGGGCCGCCCAGACGGTGCCGCTGGTGTCCCGGAATACCCCGCTGGACCAGAACCAGCCTGCCGGGTCGGGACGCGATACACCGTCGACCGGTCGCTCTATTCACTCCACGGCAGCGCGCTAGAGTGCTGGTAGCGCGCCGCGCGGCCTGAGATCTATACTTTTTTTTTTCGTAACCTTACAGTAGCTTGAATTGAATTACAGGGAACGCAACACTACGACTTGTGAAATATTGGAAGAAATAAATAGACAGACAGAAAATAATGCTAAAACTCCCTGGTGTATGTTCTATTAGAATATTTTACTAAAGTAGGTAATAAAAATAGAAAGTCTTACCTTATTTCTTCAACGTACTGAAACACCAGTTTCTATATTTTACTATTTGTTAAAACTGACAAACCTTGGGGAAGGCTTATATCACACCGTGGGCTAAAATAAATACTGTTTTATTGTATGTATGTAAATGCTATAAGCTAGTAACTTATATGTAATCTCACGCATTCATAGCCTAAGCTTTTTGACTTGAATTGAAAATAATAATGTAAAAACTTCCAGTAAATGTAAGTTTCTCTATATCTTTGTATTCCCCGACTAAGTATGCGGACCGCGGCAGAAAAAAGACCAAGGTTCAATTTGTGTGAATGATTACACTTATTTCACCGGCATGGATATTATGTATGTGAATGAAATACATATATTAGGGCCTTTTCAATGCGCCCTTCATGTTGAGCTGCTGTAAAGAGAAGGGCGAGGAATTTCACGTTTTTACTGGTGGTAGGACCTCTTGTGAGTCCGCGCGGGTAGGTACCACCGCCCTGCCTATTTCTGCCGTGAAGCAGTAATGCGTTTCGGTTTGAAGGGTGGGACTGCCGCTGTAACTATACTGATACCTTAGAGCTTATATTTCAAAGTGGGTGGCGCATTTACGTTGTAGATTTCTATGGGCTCCAGTAACCACTTAACACCAGGTGGGCTGTGAGCTCGTCCACCAATCTAAGCAATAAATTAAAAAAAACGTGTCTCACGGCTTACCTGGTCTTAAGTGACAGTACACATCGTCATCATCATCATCATCAGCCCATAGTCTTCCACTGCTGGACATAGGACTCTCCTAATCCACACCACTGAGCCCAGTCTTCGGCTCTCCTCATTCACCTTCTGCCGGCCACTGTTCGGCAGGAGGCGGATGAGGAGAACCTTTGTTTTCAGAAACAAAGAAAACAAATACAGATAGAAACCACTTAGTCCTCAGACAACACAAACCTAATATCCTCGCCCACCTCATGAAAGTATTAATACTGTATTACATACTAGCGACCCGCCCTCGCTTCGCTTCGGAAACATTTAAACACACATGAAACCAAAAAATAAAAATAAAAAAAAGTAGCCTATGTTCATCAGGGACAATGTCGGCTTCTAATGGAAAAAGAATTTTTCAAATCGGTCCATTAGTTTCGGAGCCTATTCGAAACAAACAAACAAACAAATCTTTCCTCTTTATAATATTATCTTTATAATATATATATATATATATTATATATATATATTATAGTATAGATTAAATAAAATATTTTTTACGATTTAATATCGCGATTTTCTTTTAATTTAATTACGCTTGCAAGTCGTGAAAACTAAATAAATTACTGTAGCTTTATTGTTCGCGACGGACATTGTTCGCGACGGACATGAATAAATATAGATATTATTCGCGACGGACATTGATAGTTTAAAATAGATAGAAAATATAGTAATAGATAAATAGTTAAATAGAGATATGTTCGCAAAGTACAGCGAGATTTAATAGAAATAGACAATGTCCGTAAATAGACTGTATGTTAAAAGTAGTTATAGTAAAAATGTCCGTAAATAGATAAAGAATATCCGAATAAATAGTTAATATAAGAATATGTTGGCGTAAAATNTTTGAGGACAACACGACGCCGGAGGATCCTGCTGCCGGGCGTCATCCCTGGAGCCATTCAAGCCCATCGTATTATGTATAAGTATATATGTTTTGTCGATGTAGTGCAGCCGTGCACGCTGCGAACAGCGTACCTTCCCCAAGTCCTCCCCGCATCTAATTCACCCCTGCCCTATGTGGCAGGGAGCTCCGTCCCGGGTAGTGGGGTTTGCCCCGAGGCCCGTTCCGTGCCCCCGAAAGGGGGTACGACGACCCTTCTTCTTCTTCTGCGAGTTCAGTTCGAGACAGCGAGCCGACGAGTCAAGACCTCTCCAGAAGAAGAGGAGAGAGCCGTCGAACAAGAAGAGACTCGCTCCTACGCCCTGCGCCGGTCAAGCCACGAGGACCGTGTGAACGCCATACGTGAAGCCTTCGTTATTTTCCTCGAACCAATCCCAGCACCCGTTCCGCGACAGCCACTGCGGCAATACTCGAGCCACCACGTTTCAACGAGTAAGAAGTCTAAAAATCACACGTGGTGGCCGAAACCTGAGCGGTGGCCGTCCGGAATATTTATTAATACATAACATATGTTATTTTCACAGGAAAAATATCACGTTAACACCTTTTAATGGTTCACGGTATACTGAAGTGCTCAGGTGGTGTGGATTTTGTGGCAATTAATGTGTGCCTCGAGAGATTCTTGGTTCGAAGTCGGGTTCAGAGCCTTCTTGAAGTCACATACTGCGCCTTAAGTGTGTTCTCCAAGTTTTATGCTTGAAGAATTATTGGTCACCAACTGAAATTATCACTAAGCACTGTCAAATGTATATTATTATTGAAACGACTATTCAATTAATGTCTAAATGATCAAGATAAATATTTATAACTAGGTAACCCGGCAGACTTCGTAGTACCTTAAAAAGACCTAAACTTTTGTATAAGATAAACTTAAAACAAACAAAAGGAATCCGTCCGACGGGGGACACATCAAAGGGAAAATAAAATGGTTATTTTTAATTAAATTCCGAGCATTTTCATATTTATCTACCTTTTAAACCTTCTCTGGACTTCCACAAATAATTCAAGACCAAAATTAACCAAATCGGTCCAGCCGTTCTCGAGTTTTAGCGAGACTAACGAACAGCAATTTATTTTTATATGTCATGCTCGTTTGGATGTATCGATCAACAAAGGGAAATATCTTCCGCTCAGCTTGTTGAATTCCTCGTTAGAACAACGGTCTAAATGCTTGTTTTTTTAGGATGTAAGGATAAGCCCGAAGGTCTCTCCAGCTTTGCCGCACAGGTCAGTAAGTATGGACTCAGCTAGAAGGACGGTCCGAATTAATCAGAACTTGTATACATATACAGAGATTCCTTCGCAGCTGCTCTTGAGTTGTTAGATCTCCTTCGGAGGCTCTCGGGTAGCTACCGAATCTCACCCCTCCTGGCTGAGCCCTTCACCGCTCACCTGTCCTGGGGAAACTGGAAAAGCCTCCAGGCCACCAGTGATCCCTCAATCCTAAAAAAAAAACATAACTACAGTATATCGTTATTTATACAGTACGAAAAAAGAAATATTTATTTAATTATATAATATAATTTTTAACAGCTGTGTGTACAAAATATATTAATTAAATAAAATATAAAAAAATATTTTTTAAGAAGGGTATAGCGACTTCAGCAGTAACAGCTTCTGGCAGTAACTGGATGCGTAGAACCGAAGATCGGGTTCAGTGGCGAGCTTTGGGGAGGCCTATGTCCAGCAGTGTACTGCCGCAAGCTGATGATGATGATGATAGCGACTTCAGCGTTTATTTTATTTGATTCAAACCGTCAATGTATCCATTTGGAATCTAATAACAAAAATCTATATATTAATACGTAAAGCAAAAACTTTGTATCCCTTTTTACGAAAATTGCGCGAACGGAGGAGTATAAAATTTTCCACACTTATAGAGAATATAGAGAAGAAGTGCACAATGCTAATATTATTTTAAAATAATGCATAAAAGATACATTAAATCAATAAAGAAAACATTACACACACTACATACCATGTAGTTGACGCACACACGCATATATACTATTTATTGTCAAACTTTTGTTCTTGACGTCTGTGGTCAAATTGGGAATAGATTAAATATTGTTTGTCTTTATTAATATTTTTGTTATAGAGTAGCCTTGGGGCAAATTTGAGATTATAGAAGTATACAATCATAATAGTGTACAAACTTACAATTCCAATTAATTATAGTCGAATTTCGACAACTGCGGGACCTCTAGTAGTTATACATTCATCATTTGCTGACCGCCATTTGTCACATCTCTAAATTTTTTAAACGCAAATCAATTGGGACGCATCGAATATTTAAATATTAGTTGTGTAACCCGTTCACTAATTAGAATTCCCCAAACGTTTTCGTGTCAAAGCGGATAATGAGACAGGTGTATCAGAAGCTCGGAAATATTGCAAACGTAGGTAATATGTTAAGTTTAATATTTTGTGTTAATTTTACACGGGGTAAGGATTAGGTTGACGCGGAGCGAATATCTGATTTTGAGTTACGGCGCTGCGGAATATTTCGCGGGATTAATCTGTTGAGATTAACAGAATGTGAATAATAATATCTGATGATATGAATATCTAAGGAAAAGGAGCATTTTTCTATATATACACATACGTATACTACATGTGGTAGGCGAAAGTGAAGAAACGAAAATAATGCGACGACCAATATAAAAACTTTATAAAAAAATTAAAAAAAATCTAAGATAAATCTTTAGAGTCTGTTTCGTGTCATTCCAAGTTTCCATAGATTATGCATTACCACGATATATACCAGCACCCTTAATTGTGGTGTATGGTGTAGTTGTTACCCAACCACGTGGTTAAGGTCTGAATTGCAATGATAAATTCGTGGATATAGAAAAATTGTGGTTACCGCCCAAAAAGCAACATCCGACCTAATTAACCAACAGTCAATTTATTTAAATTGCTTTGTTGAGCAGACTAGCTAATGGCCCACCTGGCGGTAAGTGGTTACCGAAGCCCATAGAAATCAGCATATATATCTTCTTTTTTTAATTCCTTACTTGGGTGGACGAGTTCACAGCCCACTTGGTGTTAAGTGGTTACTGGAGCCCATAGGCATCTACAACGTAAATGCACGACCCATCTTGGAACATAAGTTCTAAGGTCTCAGTATAGTTACAACGGCTACCTCACCCTTCTAACTGAAACGCATTAATGCTTCGCGGCAGAAATAGGCGGGGTGGGGGTATCTACCCGTGCGGACTCACAAGAGATCCTACCACCAGTAATATAGCGTCACCCACCTTAAGATATGAGTTCTACGTATCAGTTTTACACTACGGCTGGTTCGCTCTTCAAACCGAAAAGCATATCTTCTTCACAGCAAAAATAGGCAGGGTGGTGGTACCTACCCGTGCGGACTCACAAGAGGTCCTATCTACAGTAAATACGCAAAATTTAATTTTTGCGAGTTTTATTTCTATTACGCGATGTTATTTCTTCAGTGTCGAAATCATTCGTGAACTTTTGTTAAATATGTACGTATTTAACTAGAAAAAATTATCACTGCCGGCGAGATTTGAACACCGGCCCAGTCGCATCGATCGATACGAATGCACCGGACGTCTTATACTTTAGGCCACGACGACTTCGCGAATATCTATGGTTCGATTTGAATACGGATCTTCGAACATATATACTTAATATTATAAAGCTGAAGAGTTTGTTTGTTTGAACGCGCTAATCTTAGGAACTACTGGGTTGACTAGGAAAATTCTTTCGGTGTTAGATGGCTCATTTAGAAGGCTATAGGCTATATAACATCACGTTAAGAACAATACAAGCGGAGCACCAATAAATCATGTTTCAAAATCGGGGTTGTTTACTTTTTGAGAGCTTCCGCTGCGTGCGCTGCAGAAACGGTTAGTTTCGCTAAAATAATGTATAAAAGAGAATTGTTCCCCTTTAAAAGATCTAAAAAAAAATCCGCGACAGCATATGTCTATATGTTAAGGTTGGCTCACTATAACGTTTTTTATGCTAACCAAATTTGTTCTAAAATGAAGCATTATTTGTGAACTATTCCACGCGAGCGAAGTCGCGGGCAAAAGCTAGTTAAGGATAAGATAGATTTAATATAGAGCATCGTGACGTCATTGTTTCGATGACAATTAAAATCGCACACCTTTTGGATGTCGTTTGATATATGCATCGGCATATGAGAACATTAATGGCGATATATACACTAATACGTGACAGCATGAATGCATTGTTTGTGTACAAAGACGTAGCTGCGGTCCTATTCAGCAAAATCCGTCACAGCTTTTAGAAGTCGTCGTGGCCTAAAGGATAAGGCGTCCGGGCATTCGTATGTAGCGATGCATCGGTGTTCGAATCCCGCCGGCATGTACCAGTTTATCTAATGAAATACGTACTTAACAAATGTTCACGATTGACTTCCACGGTGAAGGAATAACATCGTGTAACAAAAATCAAACCCGTAAAATTATAGTTTGCGTAATTTCTGGTGAAGATCTCGCGGATGATCTCCAACACTATGGACCCATCTCATAACATCTGTCACTCACTCCAACATAAACGATTGCTCTCACTCTGCGAAACACCGTGCCACATGGCGTCGCATCGCGAGAGCATCGGTATCGCAGGATCCGAATGATGCATGACCACGACCACTCTGTCAAGAGTGTACGAATAGGAAGAATTTCTGGTGATAAAATGTATTGTGAGTTCGCGCGGGTAGGTACCACCACCCTGCCTATTTCTGCTGTGAAGCAGTAACGCGTTTCGGTTTGAAGGCCGGAGCAGCCGTTGTACTGTTAAAAGTGAGGCCTTACAACTCATGTCTCGAGGTGAGTGGCGGCATTTACGTTGTAGATGTCTATAGGCCCCAGTAACCTTTCAACACCAGATGGGCTATGAGCTCCTCTACCCACCTACGCAATGAAAAAAAAAGAGTATGTTTCTTATTATTATAAGAAGTTGCACAGCGCTGATTCCTCACTGCGACCGCGTGAGTTTTGCTAAACAGAATCGCACGCTTGCACTGTATCTGACAGCGAGAATGTCCACTGCTTTTGTGGAACTATAGTCGACAAGCACACAAACATTTTGATTTACAACGCATCAGCGCCTGTTGGAGATGTAATCTATCGACGTATTTGATATATCGATGTTTTGATATTAATATGACGCTTGTTTATGGTCTGTAGAACAGATATAACTATGTATGGAGCTCTTGAATAATAACGGTGCTTTTAGGCACCACAAGCACCGGTCACCGTCCTCATCGAACCCGTCGCTTGCGACGAAGTGCTCAACGAGCGAATTAACCCCTAGACACAGCCCACTGAGTTTCTCGCCGGATCTTCTCAGTGGGTCGCGTTTCCGATCCGGTGGTAGATTCTGCGAAGCACTGCTCTTGCTAGGGTCAGTGTTAGCATCACTCCAGTTTGCGACCTGTGAGCTCACCTACTAGTTAAGGTTACGCTGAAATAGCCTCTCAAGGCTATCAACTTAGGTAGGAAAAAAGTGAATAATATTTGAATAAATTGTCATTTTTTATATTATAACCTCATCCTGGCCGTCGGCGACTAATCCCGGGAATTGGGTCACGCAGGAGCCAGTCACGATTGATGCCCTGGATAGGATCTTACGGATCCACTCGATCCACTAACACAGACATAAGACGCCTGCAGCTCCTAACCCTAAGGATCTATAATAAACAGCGAAATTCCAAAAACCTTGCGACGGTAATGCTGTCATTGTGACGGTGCGATAGACTTCTAGTATATTTATTGACATTGTTAATAGCACCGCCAAATGTAACGTTTAAAGAATTCGGTGTAAAGGGAAAATAGATGTGATTTTGCAATTGCTTATTCTGTGATATTGACATGTCACTTGTCACACAACTTGACAACTTGACGACAAATAGATAATATAGTGCTACGCCGGTAAAAATAACGCCATCTATCGCCGAATAGCCGAACGAATATCGAAGGATCTAGTAACACCTAGAACGCTCAAAGAGTACAACGCCATCTATTGTCAGATAGCGGAAACGCACATCGAACGTACTCGACTTGTGAGGAATTATCTCGACGATTCTAGGGATTTCGTCTCGACTATGAAAGCGTTGCAAAGATGGCACGCAGTTAGTTAGTAATCGAAACTACTCGAAGCGAAACAGCGAACGGTTCACCTGAAGCGAAGCGGAAGAAGCGAATTAAGAATTTTAAAGTGTTCTGTGAGTGTTCTAAGTGTTGAATACAGTTTCAATTTATATTTCGGTAGAATTTTATTTATCCCGAACCCCAACGCGTAACAATAGGTATAATTAGAAACTATTAATAATACGAACTTGGATGTTTAAAAATGTATTCGGAGCTATCGCACAGACATTACCTTGAATGTAATTCATCCCTGCGTTGCGTGTGTGCCTAAGGTTTGCCCTTGAGTATTTAATTAACGAACCTTTCTGTTAATTAAGTTGAAGTAGTGATTCGAATGTGTTCACGAAAGGCACTGTAAAGTTTCTATGGACTTAATTTTAATACAGCAAAAGGACAAGAGAAATTTATTCTGTTTATTTATTCAGTTGCAAAAAAATATTTTTTTAATTTTTTTATTGCTTAGATGGATGGACGCGCTCACAGCCCACCTGTTGTTAAGCGGTTACTAGAGCTCATAGACATCTACGACGTAAATGCCGCCGCCCGCCTTGAGATATAAGTTCTAAGGTCTGAAGTATAATTACAACGGCTGCTCCACCCTTCAAACCGAAACGCATTACTGCTTCACGGTAGAAATAGGCAGGGTGGTGGTACCTACCCGTACGGACTCACAAGAGGTCCGCCAATAGATGTCGGGAAGACTTGGTTATTGAAAACACGAATAAAACAACATTTTCTGAAAAGAAATCGTAGCTAGATCGATTTATCGCCCCCGAAATCCCCTGTATACTAAATTTTATGAAAATCGTTGGAGCCGTTTCCGAGATTTAGATTATATATATATATATACAAGAATTGCTCGTTTAAAGGTATAAGATAATAATAATAAAGGGTTAAATGTCCTTCGTAGATTAACCCTTCTAGCACCAGGCCGTGACGTCATCTACCCACGCAAGATTACATCGCACCAAGGACACTTTAAAAGACGAAAATAAAAGTTTCCCTATCGGAGCGCTAATCTCTGAAACTAATTTAAGTCTTTCACAAAACAAACGGAGCTCGGACAGACTCGGGCTCTGCGTAGTCTATACTAAAATTATAAAGAGGAAAAATTTGTTTGTTTGTTTGTTTTGAATAGGCTCCGAAACTACTGAACCGATTTGAAAAATTCTTTCACTGTTTGGAAGCTACATTATTCCCGAGTAACATAGGCTATAACCTTTTTTGAAAAAAATTTGGGATCCTTACTAAAACTCCAATAATGTAACCCAAGGTGTAAAAAATTTATCTAAAATATGCTTTACATCGCGTGCGCTGCAAAATCTATTGATGATAGAATAAAATGATGTACTACGACTTTGTAGAAAACATTATTATTTACAAAAAGTGTCGCGACTGCATATGTCTAACTATTATAATTATGCCGCAATATGTGTTCTTTTATTTATAAATCAACGTCAAAATAAATCAACGTCAAAATATATCGTTGAAATTTTTGTTCAAGACCCGAGCGGAGCCGGAGCGGGCCGCTAGTTGAAGATAAACATCTTCGCTTTGAATCGGAGATGAACCGACTTTTAGGAATGTTTTCGTTGTTGTTTCGATTGCGTTTTTAGATTGTTCCTAGAGTGGATTGGTGATTACTTCTCCGCGAGTTTATGTTACTGTTTTGACATTCTTCAAATCTTTGCAGCGTGAAACGGAACGCATTTCCTCATTTCTTATTTTATCTGTGCATTTTTTTAATTGATCACGATCTTGCGTCTTTTTGGCGGGAACGCGAGGAGTGAAGCTGTGTGATTTGTTTTATTTTGTTTAATTAGTGTTTCTTTAGGTTTAAATGTGTAATAACCGTGGTTTATTAACTGTTTAGTATCTGTGAAAGTGCCCAAATGTGGGAAAATCAAACAAAGCCGCTGAACGTAACTTCTCGGGATCCTCCAAAAAGTCCACTGAAAAAGTCTCAGTAAATGACCACCGTCTCGTCTCGTCTCATTTCATTTCATATCGTGTTTCATATTAATCAACTTCTTTTCATTTCACTCCATATTATCATTTTTCATAAAAAATAAAGAATATAAATTAAAATAAGACTTGACCTAAAAGTCTTAGTTACCGGGTCATAAAATCCCTTAAAAAAAGATCACGATTTTGGCGCATTTTTCTATAAATATTCAGATTTAATCTTATTATTATTGTCGGACTAAAAATATATAACATTACTTCCACAAACCGACTTATTATATTTTGTCCCGAGCGTAGACAGACAAAAATAATCGGTGACCTAGTATTAAGTGTCTACACAAAAAAAATCCAAATCGTTCGTCGTATTGTGATAAAACTTGATACAGTTCTTATTGGCATACCAGGGAAGGTTTCTCTGGTAATATCAACATACGATACACGACGCGGGATTGTTATCAAGAAGTGTATTGATGTTTTTAATACAACTAATGAATCGAAGCTATTTTGGGTTGTACTATTTATAAACGAATAGCTACATAAAATATTTAGTTTCAGGAGTGTGTGAAAGAAAATTTGCAGCCGTTTAGATCACGTGATCGTAACGATGAGTTTTTTTGAAGTTTCTAAGCTACGTCAAACAAACGTTAAAGTTGTTCGCAGTTAATTATTGTTTAGTGGTCATGACGACGGTGAAGAAGAAACCACGCATGACTTTTTTTCGCATGAATTTTAGTCTACGTAAATAAGGTTAGTATAAGGCAATTAGTATAAATCTATCCTGGATCCGAGTCAGGCTCTCAACAATCTGTTACCAGAGGATCCTCAGCTACTTCGGTCATATTGCCCGCCGACAGTCAGATAACTTGGACAAAGCGATTGTGACGGGCTAAGTAGAAGGAAAGAGACCCCGCGGCCGATTACCTAGCCGTTGGTGTGATCAAGTAACCGCTCTAACTGGGTTGCCAGTCGCAACCGCCATTCGAGCAGCTGAGGACCGGACGAGATGGAAACAGTTCACGAGACAGGCAAGGTCAAGTTTCAGGGACACGACCTTCAGCAGTGAAGAAAGCGACGAAGAAGAAGAAGAAGGCAGACATCTACGATTTCATCGACTCAAAGGCTTTCATCAGCTTGAGGGAGTTCATATAGAGCCCCTTCTTTATTTCGCCGTAACACCACAGTTGAAACAATAGAAATTTTATTGTTGTAGCGGCATAAACAATTCTAAGTTATTATATTATATTAGTTATTAAAACACATTATAAATTATTTTTACGTTTTAAATTTTCGGCGGCAAAAAGGTCCCGTGTCATAGACTTTTATTTTTTTTTCACCTCTGGTGCGTTCCGACTTACGCATCATAAAAAGGTGCGTTCTTTAACGCCACAAGCTAAGGTAACCCGAATACTGCAAAAATTATCCTTAACACAGGTACTAACTCAAATCTGGAATTGAGTCTAGACAATACGGTGAAAGTTAGTGTCATTAAACACTAAAGCAAAAAGATGGTCGGTGAGTCGTCAATTTTCTTTATATAAATATGTAATAGGCAAAGATAAAACGATTAAGTACCACGAGGCACATCTGTTTATGTTAATAAGGTAAAGTTCCGTGAACAACTTGTCTATGATTGTCTGCGCGAACTAACTGGTGGTAAAACCTCTTGTGAATCCGCGCGGGTAGGTACCACCACCCTGCCTATTTTTGCCGTGAAGCAGTAATGCGTTTCGGTTTGAAGGGTGGGGCAGCCGTTGTAACTATACTTGAGACCTTAGAACTTATATCTGAAGGTGGGTGGCGCATTTACGTCGTAGATGTCTATGGGTTCCAGTAACCACTTAACACCAAATGGGCTGTGAGCTCGTCCCATTCGAATCCCATAGTATCTAAGCAATAAAAAAAATAAAAAAACTAATATGTCGCGAATCCTTAGTTACTACGTTGTTATGGTTATGTTAATTTAAAATTATAAAATATTTCGGCTAAGCTGTTTCTAGTTATGCACGTCCTAACAATTTATAAGCCTTTTTATTTATTTATTTAGTAACAATTGATGAGGCGTATTGTCATCAATTATTTTTTTTTAGGGAAAATCTCAAAGCTTGGTCTTCGAAATGTAATGGAATTTAAAAGAGAAAAGGAATTTATGCCTTCAGGTGCCAGTGATTATGTTCGATTTTCGATCACTGGACGAAAACTGTTAGTGTAAAAGTAAGCTGCTAAGCATAATACAAATTTCTTGGTATTCAAAAAGATGGTTATCAATATTCCATAGAATTACAACATAACTGCAAGTCACAAAATTCCTTTGTACAAGAAAACCACTTAAAGAGAACCTTAAGTTAACGTTTAAGACGCGTTCGCACCGGCACCCCCTTTCGATTACAAATAAAAAATTATTATATAGAAGACGGTAAATTTTTGTTGGTATGTTCTCATTCTTATATGTATTTACTGGTGGTAGGACCTCTTGTGAGTCCACGCGGGTAGGTACTACCGCCCTGCCAATTTCTGCCGTGAAGCAGTAATGCGTTTCGGTTTGAAGGGTAGGGCAGCTGTTATAACTATACAGAGACCTTAGAACTCATATCTCAAGGTGAGTGATGGCATTTACGTTGTAGACGTCTATGGGCTCCGGTAAGCACTTAACACCAGGTGGGCTGTGAGCTCGTCCACCCATCTAAGCAATAAAAACTTCCTCTTTGAGCAGAGGCAGGAAACCGAGCTATTTAGACAAAGCTGTATTTTGACATATGGACTTTTTAATATTAGGCACCTTCCATCAAACTCTGGAATTTTTTTTATTGCCCTTGCAGGCAGACGAGCATACGGCCCACCTGATGGTGAGTGGTTACCGTCGCCCATGGACTTCTGCAATGCCAGGGGCAGAGCCAAGCCGCTGCCTACCGTTAAATTCGATGAAATGTCCTAGTTTTTGAAGTGAAGGTAGGTTTGACCATATAAATACAAAATATAATACTAATACAAACATAATAAGCTTTTGTAGTTATTTACTGATTAGCCCACAGACGGGCTTTAACGGAACGCCTGTTATTACTCGTATATACATATGTATATACATATGGCGAATTGCTTGCCATGTCAAGTTTACTGGTGGTAGGACATCTTGTGAGTCCGCACGGGTAGGTACCACTACCTCGCCTATTTCTGCCGTCCGTAAAGCTGTAATGCGTTTCTGTTTGAAGGGTGGGGCAGCTGTTGTAACTATACTTGAGACCTTAGAACTTATATCTGAGTCGACTATTATCAAAGGCGGCAATCTGACTTTTAGACAATGATTGGTAAATCAGAAAAACGAATTATTGACTTTGTATTCCATTGGCAGTCACAAAACTCTTCGGAACGACATCTTAGATAAATAACAGGTTAACTATTAACCTTTATTTAATGCAGGTTTTGAACCGTATTCTTTGGAGGAGACGATTATATTCAAATAAATCTGTATTGACATATCAATAAATTTTTTTTGTCCAAATGTACAGATTGCCACCTTTGATAATAGACGACTCATCTCAAGGTGGGTGACGCCATTTACGTTGTACGTGTCTATGGGCTCCGGTAACAGCTTAACACCAGGTGGGCCCCATCTAAGCCATAAAAATATACAAATATATGGTACTGATTTTTTTGTAAACCATTTTTGGGTATCAACTATCTTTCAAAAAAAAAATTACATTAAACATTTATTATTCAGCATTTTGTTTAACATTTAACAGATGACACACTTAAAATTTGTTTATTGTTTTCTCAATAATTTTCACTAGCATGCACTAGCCTTAACGAAATGACCTAAATTCCTTGCAAAATGAAACATCGAATCCAATTGAATAGACAAATTTATAAATGGCCATAGGGTAGACCCAGGGCCCTGCGATGGGACCCATTATTTGAGCGGACCAAATCGACGTAAACGATTCACTTTACTTAGCATGGGCTCGGAATTAGGGATGACCCTTTGTTTAAAATGTAAAAAATTTTATTTTTTTTTCTCGATAAAATATATTTTATTTTGGCGGCGAGACGCATTTTATTTTATTTTTGTATTAGAATGATTAATGTACCCGTAATATTTTAGTAAATAAATAAATAAAAGAGTACATAGGACCTCTTGGGAGTCCGCACGGGTAGGTACCACCACCCCGCCTATTTCCGCCATGAAGCAGTAATGCGTTTCGGTTCGAAGGGTGGGGGTAGCCGTTGTAACTATACTGAGACCTTAGGAACTCATATCTCAAGGTGGGTGACGGCATTTACGTTGTAGATGTCTACGGGCTCCAGTAACCACTTAACACCATGTGGGCTGTGAGCTCGTCCATCCATCAATGAAATAAAAAATAAAAAAAAAACATAAAATGATTGAACACAAGCTTTGAGTTCCAATAACGACAATAATTCAAAAGTTACTATTCGAGAATGCCTAATATTAATTAATAGCGTACTATTTACATTTAGTAAACTAAGTACACGAATACATTTGTATAGTTATATCGTTATTTAAAATAAAGAGTAGAAGAATTCGGATTGCTGTTAGCACAAACACATTCTAGGCACAGTCCAAATTGTTGTCAGTATTGAAACCATCTGCTTACAATTAGATTCATTTAAAATTATACTATTGAAATCTCAAGTGGCTCAAATATTTTGTGGCGTTTGAATTTTATCGAAACATAATAAGGTAATGCTCGTTGATTTTGGGTTTACATTTTTATTATCAACATTATTAGAGCAGATGTTAGAACAAAAATAAATAATAGTTTAAAAAAACTAAAGAAAAACGATTTTATAGAAAATCCAAATAAAAAATAGAAATTTAATTTTTTAATGTTAATCATTTATTTAATCGTTACAACTTAAGGTACAACAAGGTAAGATAGTTTTAAATTAATAATTTTGTGCAGCGACCGGCGCATGCGCGTTATTCAAATTTTTCGAAACTCACTGACTGCATTTTTACGAATCTTGCGCAGGTGTCGGTCGCGCGGCGTTGGTCAACACTTTAGGGTTCCGCTTAGCGTGCGAGGATCTTTTTATTATATTTCAGTTCCGCACGTTACACACTCCCCCTTNCTGCGTCCACCATTTCATCACCAGAATCACTATTGTCATCCGTCTGTTGGCGTATTTTTCGCGGCGGCATTTTTCAGGTACTTCTCGAAATTTCTAGTGGGTAAGTATTTATGTACGCGTCGACTTAAATACGATGACGGCCACTAGTTAGGCGCCAATTTAATGTTAATCATTTATTTAATCGTTACAACTTAAGGTACAACAAGGTAAGATAGTTTTAAATTAATAATTTTGTGCAGCGACCGGCGCATGCGCGTTATTCAAATTTTTCGAAACTCACTGACTGCATTTTTACGAATCTTGCGCAGGTGTCGGTCGCGCGGCGTTGGTCAACACTTTAGGGTTCCGCTTAGCGTGCGAGGATCTTTTTATTATATTTCAGTTCCGCACGTTACAATTTTTAATAAATTTGAATTAAAAATAGCAATTAAAAATAGCAAGAAAAAAATGATTGTATTGTAAAAAAAGCGTGGGGTGCTTTTCAGGATATTATCAAAATAACCCCTCTACTCATATCTGTTCATAAAACATTTATAACTACTGATACCAGCACACCACGCTTTTTTTTACAATAAAATCATTTTCTCTTACACTATTCTTAATTCAAATTTATTAAAATAGTCATAGAAGTAGTCATGTGTTCCGGTTTCATAAGTTGGGATGGGGTTGTGCAATATGATATTAGACAGTAATATTATGACGGCACTAGGGATTGGGATTGATATGAAGCGGCAGTTCCGTCATCATTCGTATTCGGTGGAACTGAGTTTATTGCAATAAGCTACACTATTCCCGAGTGACATAGGCTATAATCTTTTTGGAAAAAAATAGGGATCTTTACTAAAACTCCAATAATGTAACCCAAGGTGTAAAAAAATTACCTAAATATTCTTTACATCGCGTGCCCTGCGAAAACTATTGATGATTGAATAAAATAATGTACTACGACTTTGTAGAACACATTATTATTTACAAAAAGTGTTGCAGGAGCATATGTCTAATTATTTTAGCTAAAATAGTTTGTTATGATTTGAACCACGTAGCCGGCATATGTATAACTATTATAGTTATGCCGCATAAGTGTTCCTTTATTAAAAAAAATAAAATAACGTCAAATATCGTTGAAATTTTTGTTAAAGACCCGAGCGGAACCGGAGCGGGCCGCTAGTAGTCAATAAAACCATTTGAATAATAATTGTTGAAACTCTCTCCACAAATAATAGTCACAATGACAGGGTACACCCACAGTTTCGTTCCGATTGGCCTTTACCTCTGGCGGTACGGCGTTTATCCTAAAAGAAATTGATATTAATCAAAACAACATTTTATCATTTAAAATAATAATCAAAACAATGTCTTAATATTACTTAAGTCGTTTTCCGCTACACATATATTACTATCGACCAGAAGTGAGGTAGTTAAAGCCTGGAATACACTATTACCGAGTATTATTAACTTACACAAGATAACGATAGTTGAGACTTAAATCTCTACGTACGTACGAGTATGTACGTATTCTGGTATTGACGTATTTTGACAACTAGTCTAGGCTAGTCTTCTTAGACTAAATATGTCGTAATTTGCCACATACTATATAGGTTAAAAAAGTCCATAAAGTATTACGTAGTGATATCGTCCCTATCGTTCTTCATGGTTTGTAAGCGGTGAGCCAAAAGCCGGAATTTGTCCGGGATTGCGCAAGGGTTAAAGGTGAAAGTAATAGGGGATTTTCAGGTCAACTTTACACGGATTTGATGGTTGTAAATCAACTGTTAATCTGACGGATTAAACAGCTCGCGTACGAGTTATAACAAATTCGCATGCCATTTTATTCGAAGGTATGATGTATATTTTTTATTTATTTTTTAATTAAAATGTTTGTATTCGACTCGTGTCCATATCCATGACGTATAGATACGTCACGTCCGTTGAGATTTCCCCTTTATGTCAGAAAAACATTCACGTGATGATGATGAAGGGAAGCTTTTTTTTTATTGCTTATATGGGTGGACGAGCTCACAGCCCACCCGGTGCTACTTATGGTTACTGGGGCCCATAGACATCCACAACGTAAGTGCGCCACACACCTTGAGATATAAGTTCTAAGGTCCCAAGTATAGTTAAAACGGCTGCCCCACCCTTCAAACCGAAACGCATTACTGCTTCACGGCAGAAATAGGCAGGGTGGTGGTACCCACCCGCGCGGACTCACAGCAGGTCCTACCACCAGTAATTACGCAAATTATAATTTTGCGGGTTTCATTTTTATTACACGATGTTATTCCTTCACCGTGGAAGTCAATCGTGAACATTTGTTGAGTACGTATTTCATTAGAAAAATTGGTACCCGCCTGAGATTCGAACACCGTTGCATCAACGAGAATGCACCGGACATCTTATCTGTTAGGTCACGACGACTTCAAAGCTTTTCCGACTCCATACAGATTTCAGTTAACTTTTATGCGATCGAGAAGTTAAAAACTCACACTAAGCACACTATACATCCCTCTGCCTATATACAAATAAATTATTTAGTGAAACTGTTTCTTTTATTAGATCACTAGCAACCGTAATAATAATACGCTACAAAGACGGGAGATATGTTTAGTCAATTATTAATTTCTTTTAAAACAGTTACCACTGTCGTAAGATGGTAAATCAATAGGAGATTGAAGTTCTGAGTGATTTTTTAAATATTCTTCGACTCGTGACAACCTCAGAAAACATTGGTAAGTAATTTAAAATGTCAATCGAAATACTAAATCAAAACTTACCGTTTCCAACTTTAATCTGGATGAAAGATATCAATTTGTTTATCTAGAAAAGTCTAGAAAGTCAAACGAAATAACTACGAATTTAATTTTATCATTTCGAATTTAAAACCTCATTTCAGATGAAAGATACTGACGAGTTTGTTTAGAGAACTTATTTGAGATGCAATCTAGGATTTCATTCATATAAATTATATTATAATGTTTAAGATGACTTAGCTAGAAGCGTTTTCCAAAAAAATAATTTTAAATTTTTATATTAACTACGCATATCCAATTCTATATTTATGACCTTTGCAAAATAAATAAATCTTATTTGTTGCAATGATCAAAAACGTATTTTAATATAAATTGTTTTTTAATTTTGAGTAAAATCTAAAATAATAGGTTTTTTGAGACTTCTTGAGGATTTGTTTGAGATAATTCCGCTATTTCCCTCTTACCGTTACACCAACCCCCAAGGGAATAGAAATATTTAGAACCAAGGCGCTTTATTTCAAGAGTTTTATTTCATCATTATATTTTTTTCCTATTACCCTCTGCTGGGGTGTAGGGCCCGAATCAAATCCTTCCATTATATCGGTCTTGGGTAGCCTGTTCTAGCTCCTCCCACGTCATGCCAAAGACACTTAGCTCCTGCTCCACTGAGCGACGCTAAGTTGTTCTGGAACGGCCTCTCTTTCTTTAGTTCGTTCCCGTATCACGTACGCAGCTGCGGCCTGGTATCACCTCATCCCGCAGATCATGCGGGTGAAGTTGCAGGCCCAGCAGAATCTGGCTCTTCGCACGATAGTCGGAGCAGGGCGTTACGTCAGAAATGACGTAATCGCCCGGGATCTAGATGTGGAGTCGCTCGAGGAGTTCATCCGGAGGCTAGCTCGTAATATGTACGAGCGGGCTGACGGTGGACCCCACGAGCATCTCCACAATATAGCTCCCTTGCACGCCAGACCACCTGATGGTCAGGCGCTACCAAGGGAGCTACTGGAACCCCCGGCTATGGTAAGATAGTCGGCTTAACCGGAGTGATATGGGAGTGCTCATAATGAGTGCCCCCATGGGACTGAGCTGTCCACACTCTTCATCTCCCCCCACACTGTTGGGGTGCCCCCCTATGGGGACCCATTTCTACCGCCCGTTTGGGTGGACCACTCCCCCTTAAGGGGAGTGATTTACGTCGGTCCCTCCCCGCGACGGTCTTCCCCTTCTGGGGAGCCCTTAGCGGGTGAGCGCCAAACTAGTGCCGCGGCTCCCCCTCTGACTTGTAGAGGTGGGGCCGCGGCATGGGGCCGGTGGCGGGCCCCACGGTGCTGACTGTTGTCCCGCTTTGTATATATTGTAAATAGTAGTAGTTAATAGTTAGTATTGTAGTTTAGTTTTAGTTAGTTATAGTTAGTAGTTAGGGAAAAAAAAAAAAAAAAAAATCAAGCAGAGGACAGCAGCCGGCGCCGGGGTGACTCCTCCGCGGGCATCACTCCGTCGCTTAAGATCAAGCCCATCGTATTATGTTTATGTATATATTTTTGTCGATGTGGAGTGCGCCGAACGCGCATACGAACAGCCCCCCTAATCCCGTCTTGCAACACTTCACCCCTGCCCTGTGTGGCAGGGAGCTTCGTTCCGGGCAGTGGGGTTTGCCCCGAGGCCCGTTCCGTGCCCCCGAAAGGGGGTACGACGACCCTTCTTCTTCTTCTCTCTTTCTTTTCCCAGACACTTTCCAGGTCAGTGCTCTCACATACATATCGACTGGTGAAATATTATTTGGTTTAAGCACCATTTTTGCCATTTTACAAAAGAGTCATAAATCACTCTCCAGTTAAATTTAAATTTGAAAAAAATATAACAAAAAACTTCTTTTTATTTTTTTATTGCTTAGATACGTGGACGAGCTCATAGTTCACTTGGTGATAAATTGTTACTGAAGCCCATAGACATCATCTATTACGTAAATGCCGCCACACACCTTGAGATATAAGGTCTAAGATTTCAAGTATAGTTACAACGGCTGCTCCACCCTTCAAACCGAAACGCATTACTGCTTCACGGCAGAAATAGGCAGGGTGGTGATACCTACCCGTGTGGACTCACAAGAGGTTCTACCACCAGATCTTTCAAGATTCACGATTTGAAGATAGTCCTCCGAGGTAGGCAACGTCTCTAACGTGGCTGATGTTCAAGCGATGACTAACACTGACCATCAGGTCGTTGTTTGCGAAAAACAATTAAAAGTAACCAAATTAAACGTCTAAAAAAGTTTGTATCTTGATATCTGAAGTATAAGGTCGAATTTATTGAAAATTTTATTTATTTACTAGCGGCACGCGCCGGCTCCGTTCGGGTCTTTAACAAAAATTTCAACGATATTTGACGTTGTTTTATTTTTAACTTATTGCGGCATAACTATAATAGTCAGACATATGCTGTCGCGACACTTTTTGTAAATAATAATATGTTCTACAAAGTCGTAGTACATTATTTTATTCTATCATCAATAGTTTTCGCAGGGCACGCGATGTAAAGAATATTTTAGGATTTTTTTTACACCTAGGGCTACGTTATTGTAATTTATTAAGGATTCCTAATGTTTTCAAAAACGATTATAACCTATGTCACTCGGGGATAGTGTAGCTTCCAAACAGTGAAAGAATTTTTCAAATCGGTTCAGTAGTTTCGGAGTCTATTCAATACAAACAAACAAACAAATCTTTCCTCTTTATAATATTAGTATAGATAAATGATATCAAATACTCTAAAATGAATAAACAATAAAATAATTAATTGCGTTTTCTCTAATATAAATAAGAAAACAACATTTAAAGCCCTTAATCTCAAATTAAATTAATATTTTAAACAGTATTATTATATTATGCAAAACTGAACTACTCTCTTCACTGAATGATGACAGGTGAGTGAGTTTGTCAAGATTTTTCTTTTAAAACTAAAATTTTAAAGGTTTCAAATACTAAAGATTTTTCTTTGCACATTTTTAACTGATTTTTGCAAACATCAGATCTGACGTACCTCTGATATCGATAAATATTAAAAAAAAACTTTCGATGTTCGAAGTTGAATTTTTGATCACGGAGGCCATTTTGTTTTATTAATCATTAATACCGTTCGACATTTTACGGACTATATTACACGAAATGAATAGAGGCAAAGCGGATATTCTGACCGTTTCTAAGTGCAGAATAGCGCAGCCCCGCCTTCAATATTGAAGTAGGAACTCGAAGTTACGTTAATGGCTGGTATAAATAGAATCTAAATAGCAGTTGGTAGTTCATAGCGTTTGTAGACCAAGTAATAATAGTCGAAGTACACCGAGCGCACAGCAATGAAGATGTTTAATATTGGGAATTGTGTTATCAACTTTTTTTACATACACAAACTCACTAATATTTGCTCTAATTCCAAAATGCCCCTTTTATATTGAAAAAGCAAGTTATAATTGAATTTGTAGATACAGGAAACAAAGATAATAAGGAATGGATAGAAAATTATATTCGTCAGGACATACTGGCGTGGCGATACACTGTTTGGTAGTATTCTAAAACAATTTTAAATTGGGAATTAACTTCATCTTTCATAGTAGTAAAGTTAAAATAGGGGAGATACAACCTCGTAAGTTATATAGGCCAGGCAAAGGAATTTATTTAATTATAATTTTTTTAACGAAAATCACTTACTAAGTACAGATTCAAAACAACTTTCAATAAATAAACATAAAGGCGAGATTGATGCATTCGTGACTTTTCTTCCAGGAAATCATAAGTCTAAAAATGGGATGAATACGAGGGAGAAAGTGTTGTATATTTAAAAGGTACTAGCTGACCCGGAAAACGTTGTTTTGACACATAAATTATTTCTAGAAAAGATAAATAGCCTAGATACCGACTGCAGTTCCATCTGCCGAGCTGATTTGTGAATCTAAACCATTCAGGGCTCCACACAAATGCATACAAAAAAATCATTCAAATCGGTCCAGCCGTTTAGGAGTAGTTCAGTGACAAACACACGCACAGAAGAAATATATATATAAAGATAGGAGTCAATATAGCGAGTCAGTTACAATAAACGTAAAATATATATTTTAAGACATATTACATATTTTTTAAGAAAGTATTATTACATAATAGTATTACATATGTATTTAAGTAAGACACTTTAAGAAAGTATATTATTATGTATGTGATATCAATATGTGTACTTGTTAAAAACCTGTTTCAAGGTAGTGTGTGTGCATTATTTCTGTACCTTTGTGCAGTGTGTGTAGTTGATCATATTTGGCATTGCTGAAGTCCATGGGCGACGGTAACCACTCACCATCAGGTGGGCCGTATGCTCGTCTGCCTACAAGGGCAATAAAAAAAAAAATTTGATTAGTCATTGTTTTAAAATTACTAGAGGTCCCGCAGTAGTCGAAATTCGACTATAATTAATTGGAATTGTAAGTTTGTACACTATTATGATTTTATTTTATACTTCTATAATCACAAATTTCGCCAAGACTACATTATAAAAAATATTAACAAAGACAAACAATATTTAATCTATTCTCAATTTGACAACAGACGTCAAGAACAAAAGTGTGACAATAAATAGTATGCATGCGTGTGTGCGTCAAATACATGGTATGTAGTGTGTGTAATGTTTTCTTTATTGATTTAATGTATCTTTTATGCATTATTTTAAAAAAATATTAGCATTGTGCACTTCTTCTCTATATTCTGTACAAGTGTGGAAAATTTCATACTCCTCCGTCCGCGCAATTTTCGTAAAAAGAGATACAAAGTTTTTGCTTCACGTATTAATATATAGATTTTATCGTTCATGAGAATTGTGGGCGTAGTTCGATAAAATTGTTTGACTTATTTGACAGCTGGTCATGAATATTCAAAACGATCGCGTTGTGGTAACTGAGCTTTTAAATAACAGATAAACAAACAAAAAAAAATTGAACAAAATTTAATAAAAATGTATCCTCTGTTTTTTTTTAAATTTAAGCTATTTATAATTTATTTTGATTTGAATAACATCAGTGAATCTTAATTCACTCAAAAGGATACCGAGAATATAATATAAATTATTTTATTTTGAAATTAAGTTGACTCCAAATTGATTGGAAACCCGAGCAGACAAACCGCAATGTATATTGCATAAAACGTCAAACTCATGTCACTAAGTGGGTAGCGGCATTTATATTGTTAATGTCAATAAGCTCCAGGAGGGTCGTAAGCTCGTTCGCGCGTTCAATAACAAGCAAAAAAGTCAAACGTACGAACTAAGCAAAGATTGCATTAACAAAACGTTGTCTACCTTCAAAAGTTTTCATAAATACTCCAAGGAGACGTGAACGCCCTTTTAACTGGATCTTTATTGTGTTGCGGCGTAACTGTAGCGAAATATTCGGGTAGGACCCGCCACGGGATTCTGTTATCAGACTTGGCGGTGATCGTTAGTTTTTATTGCACTACACGCTCAGCGAGGACGATGCGGAGCTGTGTTACACACGGCAATGTATCACGTTGGTAAAATGAAAAAAAATAATAGTCGGTAATCATAGCTTGGCGTAATTTCATATTCCGTGAATGTGGCTTCAAGAATAGACGCCCGTACTACATCGAAAAAGTGGGGCGACACGAAAACCCTCTTGCCGTGGCCGCCGGTAACTACATACCCGATCTTGCGGACCGAATCCTCCCGATCCACTAACGGTGCTTTTAGGTACCGCAAGCATCGGTCACCGTTCTCGTCGAACCCGACGCTTGCGACCAAGGACTCGGCAAGTAAATTAACCCACAGACACAGCCCACTGAGTTTCTCGCCGTATATTCTCAGTGGGTCGCGTTTCCGATCCGGTGGTAGATTCTGCGAAGCACTGCTCTTCTTAGGGCTAGTATTAGTAACGCCACCGGATTAGAGCTCCATGAACTCACTTACTTTCCCGATTACGCTGATATAACGGCAACTTACCAGGCTACCCGACTTAGGTAAAAAAAAGACGCCCGTATCGAGTGATGTGACTCTGCCGAGCCACTAATTCTGCATGTAGCCATCGAGTTTCTAAGAAAATATGCTAGTAACACATTATAACTGAATTCCTTTTTGTTCTCTATCGATTCATCTTTGACAGAGGGGTCGTGGTGATAATATGGTATTGTTGTTGAACAAAACGCACCTCACGACTCCTAGCAATCCCTATTTCTCAGTGTATCCAGAATTCCCATCCCTTACGAACTAATAACATCGTGTAATTTCGAAGACGAATAATTTTTATTCGGATAATGATATTTAGTATCATTAGCGCGCTCGTGATCCCGGACGCTTAATTCCCAGAATTATTATTATTATTATTTTTATTTATTGCTTAGATGGTTGGACGAGCTCACAGCCCACCTGGTGTTAAGTGGCTGCTGGAGCCCATGGACATCTACAACGTAAATGCGCCACCCACCTTGAGATATAAGTTTTACGCTCTCAGTATAGTTACAACGGCTGCCCCACCCTTCAAACCGAAATGCATTACTGCTTCACGGCAGAAATAGGCAGGGCGGTGGTACCTACCCGCGCGGACTCACAAGAGGTCCTACCACCAGTAAGCAGAAATAGGCAGGGCGGGAATTAGCTTGAGTTTTCATAAAACAGCCTGAAACGATTAAGGTAAAAAACTTAAATATCCTCATGTGGTTTAATCGCGCGTCAGCAGTTTTATGTTTGTGTATAATATAGTTCCAAATTCTTTTTCTTACTAGTTCTTTTGCGAATGATTTTGCACTATAGCTTCTAGTCGTAACGATGGTTGGGATCACTTCTTCAGGAGCATAGACGGTCTTACGAGAACATGCAGGTCATGCAGAACCTGACCACGTTCCAATACGCCCTTATTTACTACTAGAACTACCTATATTCGCTTTCAATTAGTGCCTGGATTAAGATATAAACGCAAGGATTTTAAACTAAATCCTGTCCAATTTAAATCCATACCCAAGAAGGGCTGTCTCTCATCAAACCGGTCGTAAAACTAATACTAACTAAATCAAAGCACTCCATGAATTTATAGTGGACTTGGTTTAATGTCGATACTGGGTGTATTCGAATCGAGATGTGCTATTAACCCAGCTATTCAAATATTATCGGGTATAATATTTTGTAGGTATCTGACCCCTTGTCACGAACGACTTTTTCAATGGATTACAACATGTAAAACAAGATCGCCTCAGAAGAAGGTGTGGTTGAGCAACCTTAAGGGACATCGGAGTGGGCTAAACGGGGCGAATCTCTCTACCCGGGTATAATCTTATTATTCTATATTACCCCTATCCCATAGGATAGGGGTAAAATACAGCAGGTATCCCCGTGATCGGTGGTAAAAATATCAATAAAAATGTAGGATTGGTAAGAACGGAACGAGTGAAAAGAGTGTAGAACGGAGCATTAAGAGGTGAGTGGGAAAAACGGTAAGAAAGAGAAAAGAGAATGACAGACAGAATAACAGAGAAAAGGAAGATGGCTAAGGCGTAAAAAAGGCGTTAGATATTTTTTTAATATAATAACAGAAGATTTTGGAGCAGTGGAAGTTTTATTGTATGCGCTGCGATCCCTATTCTACAAAAATATCATCATCATTATCCCGCCCTTCTCCCAGCCACCTAGGGTCGGCGCAACACGTTTTATCCTTCTATAACATTCTATCATATACTATTTCTTCGCTCAGTCCCCTCTTACACATATCGTCGTTCACGCAATCCATTTATTTCTTTTCAGGTCTGCCTCTTCCTCTATCTCTTTCGATAAAAATATATACGTACATATAATGTATTGCACTTGATGTGGTGGTACACGAATTCGCACTTAAGTTGTAATTGGTTTCCGAGGGATTCGAATACCGCAGCTGAACTTGAGGTTTTTTTCCCTTCCTTTGCTGATAGCCTTGAGAGGCTATACGAGTATTAGCGTTACCCTAGCGTGTAGGTGAGGTCTAGGGGCTCAAACCAGGAGGTGCTGCTAGCACTGGCTCTAGCAAGAGCAGTGCTTCGCTGAATCTACCACCGGATCGGAAACGCCGTCCAGTGAGAAGATTCGGCGAGAAACTCAGTGGTTTATGTCTTATGGACTAGCTTCACGTTAATTTAGTATTACGAATATTCATACAAAAATTCATGCGTTAATATAACTAACCATCTGTTGTTTGAAAAAACGAAAACCGTAATGATTATAGTTCTAATGTATATTATGTTGATTGAAGAAATAAGAATCCAAGCGGCATTACTTCCAAAGTATTTCTTGATTGTGTCTTCCTAAGCTACAACGATTCAGCTATTATAGATTCATAATTACTTGAAATTACGAACCACAAGATCACCCGTCCAATGGATTAGTTTACTCACCGAACCCTTCGTCGCTAGTGACGGGTTCGACGAGAACGGTGACTGGTGGAAAATGTTGTAATAGTGGCTGTCCATTGAATCTAGAATATTGTTGTCACGAAGCGTCTTATCTGTTTACCTTACCTTACAGTTAAATTTCGTTCAGTAAAAAAAATATCCGAAAAATTGATGCGTTCGATAACACGATACGTGGCTGTATGTTTACGTCGCCTTGGAGTCGCAGTTATCACCATATTTAGCTGTAACGGCCCATGTTTACTGATTTGAGTGTGAAGAACTCTTTTCTGAGGCTCTCATACATTTTTGTTGTTGTTGTTGAATTCAAATATTGAATTTGTTCATGAATATTTTATGTTTTTAAGGTAAAAAGTCGCTGTCGGTTTGTTTGATCTAGTCTAAATTTACAGACAACTTATATGGAATTGATAAAAAGGCGTGTACTCACTGAATAATTTATCGGTACAGAGCCATTTACGGACGACACAAACATAGTACGCAGACACGTAGTAAAAAGAATACAATTTAATTTTATAGGAATGAATCAAATTTGTGGTTCTTTTTTTTGATGAGGGTAGACATAAAACTTATCACATGGCAAGTAGTAAAAAAAAAGAAAAAGAAGAAAATAAAAAGAAGAGGAAAAAAAAAAAGAAAACTCACCGACCGCACCGCGCGCATTGTACACACACCCACCGCTTGCTTTTAATCCTAATATAGTTTTGAACTTTTGCTACTTTTCTCTTACATATTCTTACGGACGATCATTCTCATCGTTGTGCGAGTGTTATACCCGTTTTGTGAACACAAATAATTTAGAGTAGTCAATGTCAATGTCAAGTCGTCAGGTCGACAGCCGCCATTGCGCGTCGTCCACCAGTCACGTTCTTTGGATTCTGCAGCCTGCAAGAAGCCAGTGACGGGTTGGCAGGTACGTCTATTTCTCATTACCTAGCCTTTTTCTGATCCTACCTAGCCTTTTGGTGATATACACCCCCGCACGAACCTCCAAAAATAAGAACCAGTGTACCGCCGTGGTGAAAATTTCTGAAGATTTTAGAAGTCGTCGTGGCCTAAAGGATAAGATGTCCGGTGCATTCGTATCGAGCGATGCAACGGTGTTCGAATCTCAGACGGGTACCAATTTTTCTAATGAATTACGTACTCAACAAATGTTCGCGATTGACTTCCACGGTGAAGGAATAAAATCGTGTCATAAAAATCAAACCCGCAAAATTATAATGTAGGATCTCTTGTGAGTCCGCGCGGGTAGGTATCACCACCGTACCTATTTCTATCGTGAAGCAGTAATGCGTTTCGGTTTGAAGGGTGGGGCAGCCTTGAACTATACCTACTTGAGACCTTAGAACTTACATCTCAAGGTTGGTGGCGCATTTACGTTGTACATGTCTACGGGCTCCAGTAACCACTTAACACCAGGTGGGCTGTGAGCTCGTCCACCTACCTAAGCAATAAAATAAAAAAGGTTTTTCCCACTACATATGTATATAACAGTATTAGTAAAATGAAATAAAGTGCTATTTGGCCATGACGAAATACACAAAGGAGTTGATCTACTGAAAATAGTTATATAGGTATACTTATATATATTCATTGGTATTCGTCGGGTCAATAAATTTTAATATCTAATACGTGTGTATACTGCTGTAGCATTTAGCCAAGATTCATTGAAATCATTAAATTAATTCAAGATTATCAAATACTCCATGATGCCTGTTCTTATTTAATCTCAATAATATTTGAATAACAACACAATTATAATTATTAAGTGACATCCGATACCGGGCGAACAATACAAGGCTACCGATGTCGGCCATTTTGGCGGAAGCCGCTTCACCGAACTTCCGGGCTATTGTTGTCCGAAAACTTTACGACTTAAGAACGTTATACGAATAAGATTTAAGTCCCGTTTCGGCGACGCCATTGTTGCTCTCGGCTTCATCCGCTGTCTTCATATTGTAACTTAACTATAATAAAAACTATAATAACTTGGAATGTTGTATGGACGAGAGAAGCTAGTGAAGAATGTACTTTTTTTTGTCATGCGACCACACTGTTATTAGTATTGTTACGCCGGTAAGAGCAACGCCATCTATCGCCGAATAGTCGAACGAATATCGAAGGATCCAGAATGCTCGAGAATTACAACGCCATCTATTGTCAGATAGCGGGAACTACGACTAGAGATGTGTGGAATATTCTCGATGATTCTAGGGATGAGGTATCGACTATAAAAGCGTTGTAGGGATAGCACGCAGTCAGTCAGTAATCGGAACTACTCGAAGCGAAACAGCGAAAGGATCATCTGAAGCGAAGCGGAACAAGCGAATTGAGTGTTTTAAAGTGTTTAAGTGTTTTAAGTGTTCAATACAGTTTTCAGTTGTACTTTGGTGAAATTTTTTTATTTATCCCGAGCCCCAGCGTGTAACAGTATGGATCCCAGTCGGATCTAGTATTTTTGTTAAAGATGTTACAATTTGTTTGTCGTGTCGATGTTGAAAATCATACAAATTTAGAATAACAAAAATAACTGTATACTTGCCTGATATTAATGAAATGAAACCTTTTGCTTAAATCTTATTATTATTAGACACTAATTTACTCATCTTGATACGATGTTGCCAGCGCCGATAGAAATGAAAATTTATTTATTACTAATACATATGCATAAACATATTATGTATGTTATATCTATACTGGTTAAGACTAGTCCAACTCTAGACTCTAGGGGAATCAGTGCTGCAAGCAAAACATCCCTAGTATGCGTAGCAGAAAGTAACTTCTCGTGAGATCGTTAAGGCATAAACACTAGTTAATTTAAACTTACGAATAAAGAATAAAGAATTGATCGCGCCAATATGGAGCTTAACGTCAACTGTCAAACAATCACCTGTCATAAAGCGGCCTTTTTGCCATAGATAATACACATAAATTACAACTCAAGCACTCACTCTTTAGTGGTCGTCGTGGCCTAACGGATAAGACGTCCGGTGCATTCGTGTTGAAGCGATGCACCGGTGTTCGAATCCCGCAGGCGGGTACCAATTTTTCTAATGAAATACGTACTCAACAAATGTTCACGATTGACTTCCACGGTGAAGGAATAACATCGTGTAATAAAAATGAAACGCGCAAAATTATAATTTGCGTAATGACTGGTGGTAGGACCTCTTGTGAGTCCGCACGGGTAGGTACCACCGCTCCGCCTATTTCTGCCGTGAAGCAGTAATGCGTTTCGGTTTGAAGGGTGGGGCAGCCGTTGTGACTATACTGAGACCTTAGAACTATATCTCAAGGTGTGTGGCGCATTTACGTTGTAGATGTCTATGGGCTCCAGTAACCACTTAACATCAGGTGGGCTGTGAGCTCGTCCACAAATCTAAGCAATAAAAAAAAAACTCAACAAAAACGTTTACGGGCCTCGGCCATTAGATGGCGTCGCTTCGATTAGTTTCTCATTGCTCCTGTAGATGGCAGTAACAGATTAACTGTCCTATATTTTATTTTTAATGCAGTATTATGTAAATTTTCAGAAACCACAAATTGATATAATTTAATCAATTTGCCTTTAACAATTATAGACTTATATGATTTATTATTTTCTGTGTTTAGTTAAACAAAAATGAAATGCCCTAAATTTAACAATATATAAGTTTAGGGGCATCCGCTACAAGATGTCGCTAGTTTCCATACAAAAAATATTTGTCTCAAAGTATCGCAGTTTCAGGGTCCTGCTTCTTGCTTTTACCGCGTTTTCGGGAACACATAAAAAATTCCCCGCGTCACATTAAATTTGGTGCATTCATTTATTTATATACTTGTATGGTGTTAAAATAAAGGATTGATAAGTTGCTGTGTTTGCTGACTATGCTTACTACACTTTTACAACTATCAACCAGTTAATATGAGTCCACGAGCATCCAAATGAAAACTGAGCAAGCACCTTGTTTACATGCAAATATATACTGTATTTCATTTGTTCTTAATTCTGTCTGACCGTAGTTGTTGAATCCGAATTCTAGATGTGTCATCTAAATGTGTGAAAGAAGTGTGAACGACTGGCAACCTGGAGACTGCCTGATGTTAAGTGTTTACTGAAGCGTAGATGTTCCATGCAGCCACCCGTTGTAAGACGTGTCGTGGTAAATATATAAACTTCTGGTAGGTCATTTTTACTGGTAGGGCATCTTGTGAGTCCGCACACGTAGGTACCATCACCCTGCCTATTTCTGCCGTGAAGCAGTAATACTTTTCGGTTTGAAGGGTAGAATAGCTTATATATACACATATTATTATGTTTAAGTAATATCACCTTCACACTACACCTACCAAGCTTCATCTCTGCACTCCCCTAAGGTAGACTGTTAGAGAATGCCTATGGCATTAAGTCCGCCTTTATACTTTATAGTATAAGAAGTTATAAATAAATAAACAGCTGTCGTACAAAAATAATTGAGACTTAGTACTCATATTTTAAGATGGGCGGCGGCATTAATGTGGTTGATGTCTATACGCTCCGGTGACCGTTATCACGTCATTTCGGATCCTCCCGATCCAGTAACGGTGCTTTTAGGTATCTCAAGCACCAGTCATCGTTATTGTCGAGTCACTTGCGACGAAGGGCTCGACGAGTAAATTAACCCACAGCCACAGCCCACTGAGTTTCTCGCCGGATCTTCTCAGTGGGTCGCGTTACCGACCCGGTGGTAGATTCTGTGAAGTACGGCTCTTGCTAGGGTTCGTGCTAGCAACGTCGTCAGGTTTGAGCCCCGTAAGCTCACCTACTAGTTAAGGCTACGCTGAAATAGCCTCTCAAGACTATCAGCATAGGTAGGAAAAAACAGACCGCTATACACAAGGGGAGTCGCTATAAAAAATTATTAATTAATAATACTATCGAACTTCTGTACTGTTATCCGGACCGGAACGGACGAGTACTGCGAGACAGAAATTGTTTTGTATTCCGCGCCCTATGTTCTTACACAATACACTCCTCCTAGTAGTAGTATTTCTGAAAATTATAAAGATAACTTCATGAGAATATAGCAGGCATTAGAGCTGGTCTGAGTCACTTATCATCCGATAGTTAGCAGAATTAAATATTAGCGATTTTAGGATACATCTATCTATCAGGAATCTCTAAGTAAATGAATGTAAACAAAAATACATTTGTGCTACTCACAAGTGGTGAAAGTGAAACCATATGATGTATTCTATTTATTTTCTCGCAGATGTACCCTGTAGACGTACATATACATATGTCTTTTTCATTTAAGTGTCGTTTGTCAAGCATTATTTATTTTTCACTGAGTTTCAAATCACGTTTTTGCTAAAAAGTTTTCTTCTTCAAAAAGCGTATTCATTTCCAGAGCTGCAGTATATCCGTGTAGTTTGTCACGTTACGACTATACTGCTTATTTCGTTTTCATGAAACAAAGATACGTAGTGTCTTTTTATCGCCCGTCAGTATTGTGGTGTAAAAATAAAGTGTTTTTTATGATTACTGCACTAGACGGTCGGACGAATTTATGGCCTGTTTAGTTTTAAGTGGCTGCTGAAATGCATAGGTAAGAGAACATTAATTCTGACATCGACGTTCAAAGATGTGGTTAAAGTCATTATAACACAATCATCTTACCACTTATTATTTGTCTTCAAACTGGAATGGGTACTCTAAATAATAGATTTTACTGAATTCGAATAAATAGTTTGCTATACGTAATAATCAAACTTAAAATTTATAAACACGAATTCTAACAATTTTTTTTTTTTAGATAAGACAAGGGAATAGCACTAAACAGCCGAGAAATTTATCGATATGGCAACCCCGTATTTGTGTAGGGCCCGTAAAACATTTGTTATCTGAGGACATTTTTATCTTCTAACATTATTGTTCCAAGATATAGGTGTTTCGGTGTTTACAAAAAAAAAATACTCACGTAAATTGGCTAGTCCTTCTGAAACCACAGTGGGTATTTCTTGACATTATGTTTGTGAAATTCCAGATATTATTTTTAGGCAAATGTGATAGGTAGACCAAAAAAGAGTATTTATACTTTAGTAGTAGCAATATATATATATCTTCTGTGGGAAACTGCAAGCTATGGATCAAATGACAGCCTCTATATCAGTTCAATTTATTTATTTTTTTATTGCCCTTGCAGGCAGACGAGCATACGGCCCACCTGATGGTGAGTGGTTACCGTCGCCCATGGACTTCAGCAACGCCAGGGGCAGAGCCAAGCCGCTGCCTACCGTTTAATACTCTCCACAAGCCTCGTTTGAAGAAGGACATGTCATAGCTCTCGGGAAACACTGTGGAGGGGAGCTCATTCCATAGCCGGATGGTACGTGGCAAAAAAGACCTCTGGAAACGCACTGTGGATGACCGCAGTGGCTCCAGGTAGTATGGATGAACTTTACTCCGGTGGCGGGCGGCGCGATGGTAAAAACGAGATGCCTGTATCATCTCGAACAATTCCACAGAACACAAGTATATTATATTGAAGTGAAACTGTGGCTTTTTTTTGAACCGGTGGTAGAGTTAACATTGTTATTTATATTTTGACATTCAACAAGTGTGTTATACTGACATCTAAGTTGAAATAAATGATTTTGAATTTGAATTTTGAATTTGAATTTGGTGGTGGTACCCGCGCGGACTCACAAGAGGTCCTACCACTAGTAATAACCAATTTGGTGGCCACAAACTGGTGTGCTAACGATGATAAAAAAGTCAAGGTATCAATTGCTGAAATACACGTCCTTAAGCCAAAATACATGACTGTTTCGAATCGTATTGTGAGCTGGTTTGGGTAGAAATTATGGTCTCTCTATTTAGACCATGTAGCAATCGCGAGGTTAAGTTTGAAAAGTGACTCACTTGGGCAATTTAATTTTGGATTTATTATACTTAACTAACTTTAGCCCGCGACTCCGTCCGCGTGGAATAGCGTGGATGAACCCATGACACCGCCTGCATGACAAGCCGAACTGTGGTCGTCTATTTATCGCCTCTGATGCACACTTAGTACAATAACGATGTCTTAAAAACAAGTGTCTACATTAACGCGAATTGTCTGAAAATAGTGTCGCCCCGCCACGACAAGGTATTCCCAGTATGATAAGGGTCTTACGAAGGAAGATTTACGATGTCCCGATGAGAGCCATCCCTGATACAGGCCAATCCCTGACCAGAAATGACATATTTATTACATCTTTTTCAATTGGATTGCTACTTGTTGTGACTTTTTTAGTTTTTATTGTTTTCTGAAATTCTTTTTTGATTGATGATATCGGATAACGATACACGAGGTCACAGTCGGTGCTTTGTAGCTTGTTTTTATTGTCTGCCTAACTAAAAGTAGGCTTGAAGGGTTATTCTGGTTTCATTTTGTTTGGTGATTTCACGGGTCTTAGCCTGGGAGACGTTGCTAACACTAGCCTTAGCAAGAGTCGTACTTCGCTGAATCTAGCATTGAATTGGAATCATGATCCGCTGAGAAGATCCGTCGAGAAACTCGGCGAGTCAATAGGGCTTCTGTGACTGGTGAGTTAAATCGAGGTGGGGCTAATAAAAAAATCGAGAATTCGCTTCCAGATCCATTAGGACGGGAGGGTGATATTTGATAAAAACTGCCTAATCACCTTCGAGAAGTGTTTACAGCTCAAGAGTAGCTGCTTTGCTTTTTTCCTTACCTAAGCTGAGAGCCTTGAGAGGCTATTTCAGCGAAACCTTAACTAGTAGGTGAGCTCACGGGGCTCAAACTTGACGACGTTGCTAACACGAACCTTAGCAAGAGCCGTGCTTTGCAGAATCTACCACAGGATCGGAAACGCGACTCACTGAGAAGATCCGGCGAGAAACTCAGTGGACTGTGCCTGAGGGTTAATTTACTCGTCGAGCCCCTCGTCGCAAGCGACGGGTTCGACGAGAACGATGACCGGTGTTTGAGGTACCTAAAAACACCGTTAGTGGATCGGGACGATCCGAAATGACGTGCTTGGGGCGACGTCGACTGCTTTCCATTCTGTCCGCAGAATCGGAAATGTAGTTACCGGCGGCCATAACGAGAGGGTTCTCATGTCGTGCCGCTTTATCGAAGTGGGCTGCTTTGCGAAGAAGATCCAACGACTCGGCAAACGGATGCGTAGCGTCACTTGAAGCTCGTTGAGGAAATCGGTGAGTACGGTGATTTGTGTTATAGCTGCTGCTAGCGTTACAACTAGTAATGCTCTACAGCAATGAGAGCAGATTGAACACGTCAGATGTGGGCAGGCTCATGTTTAGAGAGCCGTGTGTATTCTACTTTTTTTTCATAGATTTGTGGACAAGCTTACAGCCCACCTGGTGTTAAGTGGTTACCGGAGCTCATAGAACGTTAATGCCGCCACCCATCTTGAGATATAGTTCTAAGTTCTCAGTATATAGGTAGTTACAACGGCTGCCTCGCCCTTCGAACCGAAACGCATTACTGCTTCACGGCAGAAATAAGCAGGGTGTTGGTACCTACCCGTGCGGACTCACAAACGGTTCTACCACCAGTAAAAAGTGGTAAGTAATTTTGCATATTTTAAATGAAATCCAATCATGTTTTCTGATTCTAGGACGAAGACCATCAGGTGAGGCGTGAACTCATTTGCTCGTAGTTAATGATGACTTTAGTATAATCGAAAAACAACCATTAAGCTATAAGCTAAGTATTTGTTAATTTTATATTTTTTTGGTATTTGAATATGTTTAAAATGTAATTAAATTATCAAACCACAGAACCAAAAAACGGATGAAGTAAAAGAAACACCAAAGGGGTAAACATAATAAGTACCTTCCTGTGGCACGTTGCAATGAATACTACTGGGGGTATAACTCTAGAATGGATGACGTCAGACGTGAGGCTGATGCTAAAATTTCTACCAAAACCGTATGCACAGCCCACTGAGTTTCTGGCCGGATCTTCTCAGTGGGTCGCGTTTCCGATCCGGTGGTAGATTCTGCGAAAAACGGCTCTTGCTAGGGTACGTGTTAGCAACGTCATCAGGTTTGAGCCCCGTGAGCTCACCTACTAGTTAAGGTTACGCTGATATAGCCTCTCAAGCACTGCACAAGCAAGCACACACACTCTCGACCACGCAATGTGAGCTAAGAGCAAGAAGAAGGAGAATGTTTTAATTTTATATTTGTCGTGTAAGATCATTTGACTTCGTGTTCACTATTAAAGAATCCATAGAAAATAAATTAATGATCAATGAATTTAAAATAAATAATAGTTTAAAAAAAACTAACAAAATACGCCGCTATAGAAAATCCAACTAAAAAATAGAAAATAAATTTTAATAAATTAGGATTAAAAATAGTGTGAGAAAAAATTATTTTATTGTAAAATAGCGTGGGGTGCATGGTATAAGTAGTTATAAATATTTTATGAACAGATATGAGTAGAAGGGTTATTTTGATAATACATATCTAATATCTTGAAAAGCACTCCACGCTTTTTCTTACACTGTTTTTAATTCAAATTTATTAAAATTTATTTTCTATTTTTTAGTTGGATTTTCTATAAAAGCGTATTTTGTTAGTTTTTTAAACTATTATTTATTTTTCATTTTTTAGTTGAATTTCAATTTGTTCAAATTTTTTTCATTTTTTATATTTTGAATTGTCATCGGTCCTTAATAAGTATTTCCATATTTCGAGTTAATCTGACGCTTTAAATGGAGTCAAATCATGTTCAAAGATTTCGTTACATACATACGTCTGAAGCTAATAAAAGCGTATTAAAAAGACGCCGCACAAACAATAGTTTTTCATTCCTATAAAAATATATCATCTGAAATTCCTTGGCTCCAAGTCAACGAATTTCAAAAAATCTAAAAAGACTAGTAAAAGCGCTTTCAAATCACAATGACTATAGCACCGCTGTTCAGAATGCATAATGAACGTTAACCAACGGATAAAACGCAAATGACCGGCTGAACTTATCAATGGCGGGCAAACAATACGCGTGAGTACGCAAATAAAAAAAAAACCGGATAAAAATAAATTGTTACACGATGTTATATTCCTTCATCGTGGAAGTCATTCGTGAGTGGGAATCTGTTAAAGGTTACATTACATTAAACAGATTGGTACGTACCTGCGGGATTTGGGTACCAGCATAGTCGCGTCGTTATCACACGAGCACAATATGTGCCTTAACTTTTAGGCCACGACGACTTGTAAAATATTTGACAATATTTCATATAATATCTTCTGCGCAAATCGTAGACGTAAAGTGGACTGTTCAAGATCTACATAATATGTACCGGTAAAATGGGGCGATTAGGGATTGAAAGGCGAATCGGGAAAAAACCGGGAAAATCTTTCGACGCTCAATATAAGTTTTATATTCGTTGCAAAATCTTCCATTTTTTTGTAGTTTAATAGTAGAATGTTGAAAGTTCACAAAACAACTCTGAATATGCATGATAATAGCTGCTAACTTATAAAAAATCGCGTTTCAAATTAACTTCCTGTGGTGGTAATTATTTTAGTGCTAGAAACTTTGCTCTCTTTTATTTATTTGATAATAATAGAAGACGACTATGATTTATAAACGTTATTTAGTGTTTGAACCAGCATATATATTAAAGGTAAGTCTCAGTTGTTATTGGTTTTAATGTATTTGATTAAATAAAAATACATGTAAAAATCTGTTGTTTTTGGGGATATTGGGGACGTCTTAGGTACAAATAACAACGAAAAAGGGGTCAATTGGGATGAGAATACGTGAAATGGAAACGACCTAAGTATAAATAGGTACAGGTTTGTAGGGTTGTCTATGTAGTTATAACAATATTTTTTAAATTTGTTGGTAAAAATCTGGTTTATTCGAAGCGAAATTGGGAATAAGTCTTTAGTTGAAATAGATAAGCAATTTAATATAAGTAAGTCGATTTTGCAGAGACATGTAACAAGATCAATGAAATCTCAAGGTGGACAAAAATGTCTAAGTAATACATAATAAAATATTTAATATTTGTTCAGAGTGGGGGTATTCATCTGATTAATCCATGGAATAACCGACACACCTAATCTCTTAACCCAGATAGAAATATCAGCACTGTCGATTGCACCTATAATTGAGGTGATGTCTGCCATGTACTTTTGTCAGTTTTTCAATTTTTTTTATTGATGATCACTTTGTTGGTGCAACTAAATAAATAAATAAATTAAAACTATATATAAAAATAAAAGTAGTGCCAACCCTAGCAAATTTCTCATTTCGTCCCAATTAACCGCAATTTTCGGGTAAATAGGGATTACACCTATTTTTGCATTTTTTGCTTAAACTGGAAATCTAGTTGCATAATTTTAAATTAGACAACAAAGATGCCCCCAAGACTCAATCATTTTGATCCTGATATAGCATTGTATACATCAACAACTACCTTAAAATTGCTCATAAAGTTGGAATTTGTCCCTAATCGCCCCATTTTACGGTACATAGCGTGAAACGAAAGGCATAATAACGTTTGACGTTTTTGAGACGCATTATGACGTTTGACGTTTTGAACATTTTTTACATTATCTGTGCATTCCATCTCTCAACATCCACTTTGGGGACTTGTTGGCGGGAACGCGAGGAGTGAAGTTGTGTGATTTTGTTTTATTTTGTCTAATTAGTGTTTCTTCAGGTTTAAATGTGTAATAACGGTGGTTTATTAACCGTTTAATATCTGTGAAAGTGCACAAATATGGGAAAATGAAAGAAAGCCGCTGGACGTAACTTCTTGGGATCCTCCAAAAAGTCCAATGAAAAATTCTCAGTAGATAACCACCATTTTACTGAGATTATATTTCATCCCATATCATCTCGTCTCATTTCATTTAATTTCATCCCAGTTGATTAAAGTCTCAAATTAATCATCTTCATATCATTTCACACCATAATATCATTTTTCATACGAATATAAATTAAAATAAGACATGACTTAAAGGTCTCAGTTACCGGGTCATAAAATCCTTTAAAAAAAACATCCATTTTGGCGCCTTTTAAAATTTTCACTTAGACAAATTATTATAGTCGCACTAAAAATAAAATAGAACATCACTTCCACAAACCAACTATACTTATACACGTATATGTCGCGAGCGTACACAATAAACATCGACTTTTTATTTTTTTATTATTTATTTGTACACACTGTTAATATAATACAGTAATGTAAGATATAAAAAATGGCGAGCTTAACTCAACAATTGAGTTATCTACCAGCTAACCGTTCTCAAAGAAGGAAAGCTTTACATGAGTGGGTAGATGAGTACAATCTAATTAATTTAATTATTGATACTATAGACAATAACAATAAAAATATAACTTTTTAACGTATTTTGGACTTTATAACGTATTTTGACACAATATTCAAATACCAACCGAACAAGACGTTAGCTTAGCTTAGCTTAGCTTAAGTTAACTTAATAGTTAATTAGGATATTAGCCCGTACAAATAGTTTTGATTAAATATTACGTATGCTTATGTAAAAAAATTTACCTATACCTATGTATATATCTGTAAACAACACGTGATTAGATAACAAAGGCAATGTTGAGAGCGGGTCTTAGAATATATGTAACGGAATTAATATGTAACCAGCGAATTTCCCATGTGACACGGATCATGCGCTCCGCCTTATGGAAGCGGAGGAAGAAAAGGTTTTTTATCTAATCGTTTTTTTTTATGTAATTGTCTTTGTTTTATAAGACTTTTGCTTGGGAAACGTGATTTTTATTGGTATTTTAAATATGGTTTATAATCGATCAGAAGTTCTAGCATAGTATGCATATTAGTCTGTTTTTAATACGCCTTTCTTAGATTGGACTATCGGACCTTTGAATTGAAGTGGATTAATTAAAAATATTAAGAAAATCAGTTTTATAGTTTTTGCGACTTAAAAGTCTGTGTTTTATCAGTTTACAAAATTAAATAGTCTCTTTTAGTCTAGAAAAGGACAAAGTGCTCTTTCCGTCTCTTTTAAATCAAGCGCATACCATAAACTATTTATAAGTATAAATAGTATACCGTAGTATGGTATACTACGGTATGGTATGGTATAATAAATAAATAGGTACTAAGTAGTAACTATTTATTTATTTATACTTACTAGGTATAAAATAGAAACTAAAAAAATTCATTTTTGGTGTTTACCAAAAAAACAAGAATTTTGAAGTAAGCCACTTCAATTCTAAAGGTGCGCTATATTTATTTACGGTATGGAATCTTTTATTCTAATTTCAAGCAAATTCAAAAGGTGCGATCAATTAAAATATGCATGCAGTTAAAACGTTAAAACCGCTAACCGTTAACAATCAAATAATTTTGAAGCTCCCAGTGTCAAGGTTGTCAGGTAGGTATGCCAAGCAAATCCTACAATCGCTAAACTTCGGCTAGCTCTTGAATTTGCCTGTCATCCACAAAAATACTACTTAGTTACATCATTTTGTATAATTCCAAAACTTTGCACTATTTACACAATTCAGCCGACTAAAATTAAATGATTTGAATCGCGTTAATTGAAGCTATCAACTTTTTGGGCGCAATTAAGAAACAGTTAGATCTTGAATTCAGTTAGTTTGATTTGGGGCTTCACCTTAATTATAAAGGCATTCCAGACATTAGATAAACATCAATAGATTAACTCCTTTTCGAATAATCTATCACCGTTCTTGGAAATCAGACTAGAATAACCGATATAGATATTGCTGTGTTCACTTTGCCGTGAATCAATTTGCTATAGTATTGTTATATTGGACAATTGTATTAACTAGTGATGCCCTGGTAGTCGAAATTCGACTATAATTAATTCAAATATAAGTTTGTACACTACTATGATATTCTTTTGTTAAAGACTATTATACTTCTATAATCACCAATTTCGCCAAGACTACCCTGTAGAAAAATATTAATAAAGACAAACAATATTTAATCTATTCTCAATTTGACCACAGACGTCAAGAACAAAAGTTTGACAATAAATAAATAGTATGCATGCGTGTGTGCGTCACATACATGGTAGTGTGTGTAATGTTTTCTTTATTGATTTAAAGTAATATCTTTTATGCATTATTTAAAAAAAATATTAGCACTCTGCACTTCTTCTCTATATTCTCTATAAGTGTGGAAAATTTCATTCTCCTCCGTCCGCGCAATTTTCGTAAAAAGGGATACAAAGTTTTTGCTTCACGTATTAATATATATGTCGTGGATAACGACTTTTAGTTGTCGTGGATAACGACTTTTAGTAATATTAAGACGGTGGTTTTAATTATTATTTTAAATGATGAAATGTTGTTTTGATAAATATCACAAAATGAAAGGTAGACTCCGTAACGCCACAGTATAAAATGGCGGTACGTGGACAGAGTCGTGGCATTCCGTGTCAGACAGTCATTCCGTCCGTCTCAGTCAGTGAGTCTCTGACAGTCAGTCAGTCAGTCAGTCGGTCTGTCGGTATGTGGAACGAAACTGTCGGCTTACCCTGTCATTGTGAAAGTTGTGTGTGTTGAGTTTCAATAATTATTATTGAAAAGTTTTATTGCCTAAACTGAGTTCAATCGAATACAAGTGATGACGGAACCTACCGCTCAGCCATCCTTGACGTGTGCCAACATATAGATTAATTTGTATCGTAGAAATAATTTTATTCTGTACTAATATCTACTAATATCCACAGTTCCAGGATCAAGCCAAATTTTTAATGAACTATTTGGGATAGGAGCTGACTTTGGTCGCGAAAATAAAGTTTGAGCATTTATTCCCGGGTTGAATTCATTTTACTGGAAAAGTAAGTATTTCAAATATTAAATCTATACAACAAGCCTATCGGTGCTTTTTGTGTGACGCTCTAATGAACAAAGGAGCTAACTGCAAGAGACATACTTAGTGATGTGATAGATGGTATGGTCTTCAAGTAATATGAAGAATATTCATTCATAGAAAGCAATACATCTGTGGAACTATGGACTGCCATAGATTATTTTCATAAATTCTTTTTCTTCTTAATATGTTACGCGCTGGGGTTCGGGATAAATAAAAATTCTATAGAAGGTAAATTAAAACTGTATTAATACTTAGAACACTCACACTTTGCAACTCTCAATTCGCTTCTTCCGCTTCGCTTCAAGTCATCCGTCTGCTATTTCTCTTGGAGTGGTTCCGATTACTGACTCTTTCGTATCATCTCTGCAACGCTTTTATAGTCGATACGACATCCCTAGATTTATCGAGTACATTCTGGGCAAGTGGAGTGAGTAGCTTCGATGTGTGTTTCTGCTATCTGACAATAGATGGCGTTGTGTTTCTCGGTTTTACTAGTACCTTCGATATTCGCTTCTGCTATTCGGCGATAGATGGCGTTACTCTTACCGGCGTAGTATTATTACTGAGGTAGAAGTTTGAATTGATTTGTATAGACCGTCGCATGTTCGAAGTGCGATTGATTCGCAGGAGAAATAGGTCCAATGTTAGTATTTACTTGTGCGTTTTTTACAATATTTCCAGTATCAGTAAATTCCGATTCGAAATCACAGTACGTAGTGGTATAGTGCTCTGACAACGCTGCTCTCCATTGCCCGGTGAAACCGTTAGTCGTAGACTCTAGTCCGACACCGCATGCGTTCGTGTTTTGTTTTCTAAATATCATCACTTCCATTTTAAATATTATTATGTCTATAATGCAAGTGATTGCGTTACTAATGTTTAGATATTGTATCATGTAGTCGTGTCATATTGGACACGTCGTCTCACGGGAAATCATCTGATGGAGCCGTGATTAGGCATCCAATTATTCAGTACATCAAACGGGTAACATTAGCATTAACTAGTCAACCCTAATAAATCCTTCAAAATTTTGTGAAATCAACATATTAATATGGAATCGAATACGCGTGCCATTTTGATTTAATTTGGGCGCGTACTTTAATGACACGATTTTTATTGTTTTCATTGCTTTTCTCTGAAGTATTTATTGTTTTTAAATATAATATACTAAACTTGGACCGTGTTTTGCATGGAGTATCCCTGAACGTTTCTCAGATTATTAGAATTCTTTGGTTCAAAGTTATTTCAAAGGCAAAGCCAATTTCGCATTTTAAATATTTAGAGCTCTCAACAAAGCGAAGCGGTTCTCTGTGATTTGAAAAAGATTTATGTTTCGTAAAGCTTGGGTCAGGCATCGCATGACTCCAATGACTCCAGTCAGAAGAGAGCCGTTCAGATTGTAAATAATTCGGTTCTCATGAAATGTTGTAAAATGCAGAGTTTACCAACTAGACCTAGGTCTATGGAGGGATTTCGGTTCTGTACAGTATGGCCCATGAGGAGTGCTCTGAGGAATTGTTCTAGATGATCTTTTTATCTATTTATTACCATCGTACCGTCCGCAACCAGGGCAGAGTTGCATTCTATCTTGAATAGCTGCGTTCATCTCCAGTGCTTTTTGAGACATCTTTTTTGTCACGTAACATCCGACTCTGGAATAAACTGCCCTCCACAGTGTTTTTTGTGTACTGTCAAGTATTTCCAAAACAGGTTTGACGAGAGAAAGTCCAAGGTGAGTTGGACCTATTCCTGGCATTGCTGACGTCTATGAGCAATGGTAATGAGTCATCACCGGCTAACTTGTATGCTGATCTGCTATCGGTAGTTAAAGCTGTATTTCACAATTGATCACGCCGAGTTAAATCTATAAAATATTTGTAAATAAACATAAATAAAAACAAAGTCCATAACATTGATTTCATTTTTTCTATTAATTCACATAGAAGCAATGAATGTAACGTAGAGTGTAAAGAAAAATCTGAAGATGCTTGCTTCTAAGAAACGCTAAGGGGATAGTGCCCTCTTGAAAATTGTTCTAACGTTAACAAAATGCACTTAGGTTTGCCGACACGTTGCGTACTTGAGAAACACCAGTCGCACAAGATGAGAAAATAGGTTTCGAAATGGCGATAAAAGAAACTCAAGTAGGAAACAATTGTTTTATATATTTTACTGTAACTTACTGTTACTTATTTAACTTATTATTGAATTTTATCTTCTAGTTAGATCTAAAGCTGGTATTCACGTTGCGATATCTAAGGACTGTAGTGACCACTTAAAACCAGGTGGGGGTGAGCTCGTCTGTTTGGAGCACTTAACGTATTAAAATAATGTGTTGTGTTGCGATTGCCTAAAGCACTTATGCCCGATTTATCATTATATTTATACAATTTTTATTCATTTGTTGATTCACTTGATACAAATTCTTGTTTTTTTGATTGAAATATATCCTTATGAACCGCTTGAAATGTATTAATTAATGATCGTCTCTATGCTCTACTTGTGAAAGTCCAGACTACTCTAGCACACAATATTGTCAAGCCGGCTCTCTAAATCAAATACATTTTTATTGAAATTATTATCAAAGGTTTTTTTTATTATACGAACCCAGAAATATTACTCCATAATATTTTCGTCAATAAATAGATTTGAAAAGATTAAGGCTAAGATCTTTGAGATACGAATTTTGTATAATAATTAAAAAAAAACATTACATATAAAATTGTGGAGAGCATTTCAGATCGGGTTGTGAATATTCTTGTCTCGTATATGTTTTTCTTTTTACTAAATTAAAAGATATTTAAAATTTGAGGAACTTAGCGATTAACCACTCAAACGTTTTATAGAAATACCTTAAATTATTAGCCGAATAGACTATTATCCTAAAATATTATCTTATTTTCTACGATAATTTTTACGATTTTGAATCCTTGTTAGCCCTAAAAATATAGATGCCAGAGTTGATAAATTTACGCGGATTTGCGACGTCAATTAATTCATTAGAATGGCAACACCGCACATGACTGACGTCTTATAGGTTGTCAGCTGTCAATTTCGAAGTATCTGTCAGCAGTGCGTGGGAGCGTTTGCCGAAGCTCCTTTTGCTCGAGGGACTATTAAATATTAAGTGTATTATCTATGGGGACACTGCCTGCGCCGGATGTGTACAGACTAATTAAAATAAAACAACATGTCGAGCGACAATGGCGACCATTTACAAATGTGAAATTAAATTGTTCGCATGTTTGTTGATTGAACGCAAAAATGATTGAACGAAAGGGATTTATTTACATGAAAAACATTAAGATAGTTTGCAATCTACGTATCAATTTTTCTAATGAAATACGTACTCAACAAACTGTTCACTATTGACTTCCACGGTGAAGGAATATAACATCGTATAATAAAAATCGAACCCGCAAATTTTATTTTGCGTAATTGCTGGTGGTAGGACCTCTTGTGAGTCCGCACGGATAGGTACCACCACCCTACCTATTTCTGCCGTGAAGCAGTAATAATGCATTTCGGTTTGAAGGGTGGGGCAGCCGTTATAACTATACTGAGACCTTAGAACTTATATCTTAAGATGGGTGACGCATTTACGTCATAGATATCTATGGGCTCCAGTAACCACTTAACACCAGGTGGGCTGTGAGCTCGTCTACCCATCTAAGCAATAAATAAAATAAAATAAAAACTGATCGTCTATTTAAAATAACGGTAAATGAAGTTCTGGACACTTGTCACAGTTGTCAAAGTGACATTTGAAATGTATCTTAATGTCTGTTTGCATCGTATAAAGTCAAAGAAGTATGAAACCTAAGGTCTATATATAAAGTTTATGTGCCAAAAAATAAAACAAGCAACACTTAATACCAACAAAATCAACGTATACCATCCTTTCTGATTTGCAAATTTAACGCGAATGAAACCGCGACTTACTTCTAGTAATGTAAACAAAAGTACTTTTTACCACAACTTCTTACAAGACGTAACAACAAAATTAATTAAAGCAAAGAACAATAATGCGACGACAACTTGAACACTGTGATTCTCCACTAAGTTCTGCTGATTAAAATAAACCGTTAATTTTAGTACTTATAAATAGATAATACTGTCTGAGTTCGGGCAACTGAAGCGAGGACTCTATATAGAGTCAACGTTTCATTAGATCCTAGTTTTATTTGCGACAGAACGCCTTAGGACGTGGAACCGGAATTAATTTAAAAGCGGCACAGACTTGACTTGTTACTGAGTTTTATTTTTAGTGCAAAGTACGAGAGATTAGCGATTTTGTCTACTAATGCAAAAATACTGTTTTTAATGTATCGTTTTATTTAAAAAAATAGGCAAATGAATTCACGACTGGATTGTTGTTGGGCTCTTCCTACGGCTCATGGAGGTCATGATGTGACAGCTACCACCGACCTGAGACCTCGGGCTTGAGCCCGAACTTAAGTTAAGTTATAAGAATTTTTGTTGTTGTTGTTTGGATGGGTGGACAAGCTCACAGCTCACCTGTTGTTAAGCGGTTACTGGAGCCCATAGACATCTACAAACGTAAATGCGATAATAACGGGTATCCTACTCTTCAGATCGAATACAAAATAGTTTATCTGTAGAAATACGGTAATACTGACCCGCGTATTGACACGCAACGAGCCTTATTCAATTAGGTTATTATAATTCAATAGTTTAATTGCGTTTCAACGGTTTTGTTAATTCTGTCTACTGCTACCAAGTTTCTTATTAGCATATCAGGATTTTAAGGTCTAAAATTTAAGATGTTATTGCTATTCATATTCATATGAGATTTATGTAGTATATAAACAGGGCAATGGGATTTAGCTTAAGTAGGAAGCAGTTGAGAGAGAAATAAAACTCATAAATCATTAGTGTTTATATGGGTATTCGCAAAAATAGCGTTTTTATAATATAAGAATGACTCTAGTATAATTATACTCTAATATAACTGACCTTTAATCGGGAAATCCCATTGAAAAAAAAATTATTAATGAATATTACTATTACCGCTACAGGTTCTGCTTTGTACCACACCATTCAAGTTATAGTCGTTAAAATTCAAAAACTCAATAGTAACTGTTGTTGATGTGATTTATGTCCCCGTTGGTCCGATGTGAAATATCACCGGAAACTTGGCTTTAAATTCCCTTTGTCCGTTTTCAAGTGAATTTTCATGTTTTCATTAACTAAATGGATTGTGTTTTGTAGTGGTGGTACACTTAGTATTATAATAGGGAGGCGGCGTAAGGCATTTGTTTTTCTCTAAATACTGTATGCAATAATCATGAGTGTAATACGAAAGTGTTTGAGTGTGTGTATAAATTATAAAAAAAAATGTGAGTCGTCACGGGACGCCTGGCAGATGTGAAACATCGACATTATTTTGTAAAAGTAATATGCAGAAAAGAACAGATTGTGATAGGAACTAAATAATATGTCATGATGATAAAATAAAATATTACGATTTTTTTTCCAGATAACGATGACTATTTATTGAATGAACATTTATTTTCATTAAATACAAAAATTTACGGATTTATTTCAAATCGTGACTACTTAATTCGTTTAATCAGTGACGCGTCGCCACGGCATGCGTCGCCACGCTAGAAATCGGTTTTACGTGCGGCTATAGAAGTTTCACATCAAAATCGTTCATACCAACCAATCAAGCACAAATTCTCTCTATACAATAAAAGTCTCGAGTAAGTTTGGCTAACTTAAAACATTTCACCAAACTCAATAGTGTTGCCAATATTTTAATAACAAAAAACAAGAATTTCAGATGGACCACGTCCTCACGCATATAGTGCTAAAAATATCTGAATCGTTCTTTTCGTAACTCTCTCTCTCACTCATTCTCTTATGTAGCAAATTTAATAGTTTCAAAATTGCTAACTGTCTACTTTATTAAATTAAATACTCAGAGAATGCAAGAAATGAAATTTTAATACAGCTTTGCCTGCGTGTGGACTAGAATCCTGCTACATTGCTACAGGTCCTAAGTACTGTTACGCGCTAGGGTTCGGGATAAATAAAATTCCACCCAAGTACAAATTAAAGCTGTATTAAACATTAAAAATTGAAGTCATCGTGGCCTAAAGGATAAGACGTCCGGTGCATTCGTATGTAGCGATGCAACGGTGTTCGAATCCCGCAGGCGGGTACCAATTTTTCTAATGAAATACGTACTTAACAATTGTTCACGATTGACTTCCACGGTGAAGGAATAACATCGTGTAATAAAAATCAAACCCGCAAAATTATAATTTGCGTAATTACTGGTGGTAGGACCTCTTGTGAGTCCGCACGGGTAGGTACCACCACCCTGCCTATTTCTGCCGTGAGGCAGTAATGCGTTTCGGTTTGAAGGGTGGGGCAGCCGTGGTAACTACACTGAGACCTTAGAACTTATATCTCAAGGTGTGTGGCGCATTTACGTTGTGGATGTCTATGGGCCTCAGTAACCATAAGTAACACCAGGGGGGCTGTGATCTCGTCCACACATCTAGGCTATAAAAAAAAAACTTACAGAACCCTTTACAATACGTAATTCACTTCTTCGGCTTCACTTCAGGTGATCCGTTCGCTGTTTTGCTTCGAGCATTTCCGACTACTAAACTGCCTTCGTGTATCCCTGCAACGCTTTTATAGTCCATATGACATCCCTAGAGCTATCGATAAGATTCCTGACAAGTCGAGTAGTTTTTGTTTTATTGCCCTTGTAGGCGGCAGACAGACGAGCATACGGTCCACCTGATGGTGAGGTTACCGTCACCCATAGACTTCAGCAATGCCAAGGGCAGAGTCAAGCCGCTGCCTACCGTGAATTACTCTCCAAAAGCCTCGTTTGAAGAAGGATATGTCATAGCGCTCGGGAAACACCGTGGAGGGGAGCTCATTCCAAAGTCGGATGGTTCGATACTCGTTTCGGCTATTTGACAATAGATGGCGTTGTACTTCTTGAGCGTTCTCGATTTTACTAGTTCTTTTGATATTCTTTTCTCCTATTCTACGATAGATGGCGTTGCTCTTACCGGCGCAACAGTAGTTTCACCCATCTACGAAATGAAAAATAACCTATATACAATGCACATCGAGGCATTAAGTTTCTGTATGGATTGTATGCAGGTATTCGAGGCGCGGCAACGGTCTTAAGCGAAACGTGGAGCTTGTACCCGCGGGATCACGTGCCTTGTGGTATAAGTCATAAGATCGTGGTCAAATATTTTATTTTTATTTATACGGACTAAGTCCGAGTATATCTCGTGGAAGCCCAGATGGAATGCGCTTTCTAATTTGTTTGACAAGATTCAAGAGCAGACTGGAAATCCTATTTGTAGTAAAACATACGGTTTGAGTTGGCCACTTTCGTGGCGGATGAAAGGCGATTGCACGCAGCAGAGATGCGAATGTTGCGTTGGATGTGTGGAATAACAAGAATGGATAGAATACGGAATGAATATGTTAGAGGAAGTCTGAAAGTGGCACCTGTGACAGAGAAGCTGAGGAGTGCACGTTTGGGATGGTATGGACATGTGATGAGACGAAATGAAAATGAGGTTGTTAAGAGAGTGTTAACTATAAATGTGGAAGGATTTAGAGGAAGAGGTAGACCTAAGAAGAAATGGATGGATTGTGTGAAAGACGATCTGGATAGGAGGGGAGTGAGCGAAGAAATGGTATATGATAGAAGAGTATGGAAGGAGAAAACATGTTGCGCCGACCCCAGGTGACAAGGAGAAGGGCAGGGTAATGATGATGATGAATGATGATACGGTTTGAGTTGAAGACCTCCTGTTCAAGGCTGTGTAGGTATAACGACGCAAGGGAAGATCTTCCACCGAGCTAGTGATGTTGCTTGGTAGACCGACGGTCCGAATGTTGTTGTTCGGAATGTATATATTGAAGCTTATTTTGAAAATGTCGTAAGCGAGATTCAGACATCTGTCAAATATCTAGACGTTGTGTACCCGCCACAACGGTTTCAAATTAATCATCGTATGTATTCTTAAATTAATAGTATGTACTTTTACTAGTGGTAGGACCTCTTGTGAGTCCGCGCGGTTGGGTACCACCACCCTGCCTATTTCTGCCGTAAAGCAGTAATGCGTTTCGGTTTGAAGGGTGGGGCAGCCGTTGTAACTATACTTGAGACCTTAGAACTTATATCTCTTGAGATATAAGTATATATCTCTTGAGATATAAGTATCAAGATATATCTCTTGAGATATAAGTAGGTGGCGCATTTACGTTGTAGATGTCTATGGGTTTCAGTAACCACTTAACATCAGGTGGACTGTGAGCTCGTCCGCACATCTAAGAAAAGAAAATAAAAAAAATGTACCTAATTAAGAATTAAGGTTCTTATTAAAGGCTTCTTTATCTTTATTATCATTCTTAGGGACATTAGAGTTAAGGTGCGTGAAGAAAGTGTTTGCTAGGAAAGCAGAGTGATGAACAAACATTGGCAGAGTAGTAATAAACTACCTACCGTCAGTCGGGAGAACCGCACAGAAAATGTAGTTGAAAAATCAATTGTAAGTTTTGGCTGTACCCCTTTTCAAATACGAAGGTATGATTACCGAAGTAAGGAGCTTAATTGCCCTTGGTTTGGTTAATTTTTTATTGCACGAGGTTATTTTTCAGCGGGAAGTCGTTCGTGACGCTAGGAAGAGTTTGCATGTAAAAAAAAATCAAAAACCCATTGTTTGTAACCACATCTATCTATATGTATAAATATGAGTTGCTGTTCGTTAGTCTCGCTAAAACTCGAGAACGGCTGGATCGAGTCAGTCTTGAATAAAACCTACCACAAAGCTTGTGCTTATGCCACGCGATACAGAAAACTTCGGACCAGACCCACCACGTCGTCGCTCATTTAAGTTTTTATTCCACCAGGAATCTAGGATTCAAAGTTTCAAAATGAGTGTTATTTTAGACCGGAACTGACTTAATTTACATTTTAGCGGTTCCGTATAAAATTATCGTTGCTTCCGCTGTCCGGGTATTGTTGAGAAGTTCCGTAATTAAAACCTGCTTTGTTAAATGGTCAACTTGATGATAAAATGCTTTGCTTAAGCCATTGTAGTTATTGTGTTTTTATTGTTCGAGAAATTTCCTGAAATTTCCTTAAGCGAGTTATTGATTAAAAGGAAGAGTATGATTTCTTTTGTACTACTCGAATTGTTATGGACCAAATGAAAGCACGTGTTCTGCTGAAGCTTTCTGCACTAATGGTTACTGATCATCATAAGGGATGACTTCGAAATATAAACAAAAATAACGCCGAGTCCAAAATGAAAATTACGAAAACTTTTGATAACCTGTAAAAAAAAATTCAGATTCTAGAAGAATCTTTATATATTAACTAGCTGACCCGGCAAACGTTGTGTTGCCTTAAATAAGATTTCTAGGGAAATTCTACTGTAGAAAAAAAACCTCATTTAACCATATAATACCTCATTATAAACAAAAAAAAGATAAATAAAAAATAAATGTTTGGGGTGGACAACCCTTTTCATTTAGGGGTATGAAAAATAGATAGTAGCCGATTCTCAGACCTACTGAACATACTATTGATACACAAATAAAACCAAAAAAACATGGCAGAAAAATGTATAGTATTGTATAGCTCTCAAATTATATATTAAGTGTATAATCTATGATGTATAGTGAGTAAGTAAGACAGGAGACCGGCTTCGTCCTCATCCCTACTACGTGATGTTTGCTGGATGAGTGGTGACACCTGGCGGGGATAGCTGATCAATTGATAGTTGATCAGTAGTCGACCGGCGAGGGCGGGAGATCAAATTCAATTTAAAAAAAATCATAATTAAAGGAACTTGAAATTATAAACTCTGAATAAGAATTTATCGTACTACAATTATAAAATTTGATTGCCATCTTGCAACCTTATTGCAGATCTGTGCATAGAAAAAAAAATATTAATCGGGGTGGAAAAATAGGGGTTGATCATATAAGAGTGAAAATTGAGAGTAATATGATTTTTTTTATTTTAAGTCATAACAAAATAAAATAAAAAACTTGCCAAAAAAATTAAAGTTTATAATTAACAAATAAAAAATAGCGGTTGATCATAGAGGGATGAAAAATTGAGAGTAACATCAGATTTTTTATTTTAATTCATGACGAAATAAAAATAAAAATGAAAATCTTGCCACAAAAATTAAAGTTTATAATTAGCAAATAAAAAATAGGGGTTGATCATAGAGGGGTGAAAATTTCAGAGTAATATGAATTTTTTTATTCTACGTCATGACAAAATAAAAACAAAATTCTCGCAAAAAATTTTAAAATTTTTAATTAGCAAATAAAAAATAAGGGTTGATCGTAGAGGGGTGAAAATTTAGGGTTGTATGTATTTTTGTATGCTGTATCATAAAAAAATAGAAATAAAAATTTTTGTCTAAAAAATAAATAAAAAAATTTAGGGGTGGACTACCCCTAACATTTAGGGGGATGAAAAATAGATGTTGGCCGATTCTCATAGATACCGGATAAGCACAAAAAATTTCATCAAAATCGGTCAAGCCGTTTCGGAGGAGTATGGCAACGAAAACTGTGACACGAGAATTTTATATATTAGATTAATATATTTCAATATAATATTTTTGTTAGTCAAGCACGGACTTATATAAATGATAATAAATCATCATTAAATTTTTTGCCAGTATTTATAGATATTAAATTAACTTTGCTTACACCGATTGTTATGTTTAAACACAATTTGAATTTGATTGATCCGGATTATTTCGGTCGAATCTGTCAAAGTTTCATAATCTGTAATAAATGATTGTCTTACTTATATTTTCTACTACATTATTCCCATAAGTCAGAACTTAGTTGCACAAGTAAGCATATTATAAGCCACATGGTTTGGAGCTATGGCTAGCTCCGAAAAGCACTCGGCATTAATCTATACTAATATTATAAAGAGAAAAGATTTGTTTGTTTGTTTGTATTGAATAGGCTCCGAAACTACTGAACCGATTTAAAAAATTCTTTCACTGTTTGGAAGCTACACTATTCCCGAGTGATATAGGCTAAAAAAATTAGGGATCCTTACTAAAACTCTAATAATGTAACCCAAGGTGTAACAAAAATTACCTAAAATATTATTTACATCACGTGCCCTGCGAAAATTATTAATGATAGAATAAAATAATCTACTACGACTTTGTAGAACACATAATTATTTACAAAAAGTGTCACGACAGAATATGTCTAACTATTATAGTTATGCCGATATAAATGTTCTTTTATTTTAAAAAATAAAACAACGTCAAATATCATTGAAATTTTTGTTAAAGACCCGAGCGGAGCCGGAGTGGGCCGCTAGTTTTAGCTCGAAGTCTAAGCTGTGCGTTACTTTCAAGTAAATAAAACGTTGTAGACATTTATTTATTCATTTATTTATTTAAAGATTACCGACAGGGTTTACAGTAAGACATAAAATAACATTGACATGTATAGAGCAATTGATAACTGCAACTCTAATTATAGGCAATCACAGCATGCATTACATTAATATATTAATAGAGATTTAACAATACTATTAATAATAATAAAAAATTAAAAACAAAAGAAAGACAACAAGGGCAGTAATACCCGAGTACTCAGACNGATTTAACAATACTATTAATAATAATAAAAAATTAAAAACAAAAGAAAGACAACAAGGGCAGTAATACCCGAGTACTCAGACCAAGGCTGAGGCTGAGGTTCAACAACAACTTTTTATAATTTTGTTCTTAAATATTGGAAGGGAATCGCCAAATATGTCAAGGTTTTCAACTTTTCATTTACATTGTACCATTATTCAATAGCAATCCATTTGGCCGTGAATGTCTCATTTCAGTTAGTCTTAGCTTTAGTACTGTTACAAAGTACAGAGTTCTATAGTTGGCGTCTCCTGGTCGCCTCGGTGCCATTAACTTGCGTTGAATACAGTTTAGTTCAAGAACTTGTCTAACGTCGCCTATAAGCCGACCGTTGTGCCCAGATAAACGGCTTAAAGCGAACCTAATAACATGCTACTCGTTAAATGTTAAAATTATTCATGAAAAAACGTTGGTCAATGCTTTTTTTTGGAAAAGATTTAAAACGAATGAAGATATCGCCTGAACGCGCTTAAAGCAGATTTGAAGAATTTATACTAATGAGATTGAGATTGCTAGATTTTTGCTTGAATGTTCGATAAATAAAAGTGCTTCATATGTTATTCGTGTATTTAAGCGCTTTTTAATATGCAGTTTTTTCTGCTTGCAGTTCCGCGTGCCTACCAAATTCAGTTGTACCGCTTTCTTAGGTTACTTCAAACTCTCTGACTGAGTTAAATTTATATTAGGTATAATTGTAAAATAAAAATGGTTCTATAATTTTATGATGATAGAAGTACATCTTTGTTCATCATCTAGATGTTCCGTCTATCCATCTGTAGATCCATTCACTTCTTGTTTTCTTGACAAAAAAAAATACTAATTAAACTATAACAATTTTACTATTATGTTTTTAATCGAAAATTGTAGGAAAAAATTTGTGCAATGATTTTTTTTATTGCTTAGATGGGTGGACGAGCTCACAGCCCACCTGGTGTTAAATGGTTACTGCAGGTTTTAATGAAATACTCGTATACTTAACTGATATATGAATTATAGTTTACGGCAAAGAAACATCATCGTGTAAAAAAAAAAACTAATTCGCATAATTACAATGCAATTGCGACATTGGACCTTTAACTACCGGTAGTTCTTTTGACGTTCAACAAGTATGTACTTTCACTTATGTTGAATAAAATTTTTTTTGATTTGATTTGATTTGATTTAGTTTACAAGGTGTCACGTCTATAGACTCCAGTAACCAGTTAGCCTCGGGTGGGCTGTGAGTTTACTCATCGGTTTATGCAACAAAAAACGAAGAAAACATACCTACAAACTTTTATTTAAATTTAATATACACAACTTTAATACAATTCCGACTGAGCCAAGTCAGCGCTACATTAAACTAACTTGTTCCCGGCAGTAGAACAGAATTTGTAAGATATTTAACTTAAACTTAACGCTGGGCATTGCTCAGAGCCAGTAAATATAAATACAATTCGTATTAACGACTCGTTGTTATGTATTCGCATATATTTCCCAGTAGAGATTTAAAATCGGACGGGTTTACTATTCCAAAGCCAGCATTTTGGTGGTAGGGCAGGACCTCTTGTGAGTCCGCACGGGTGGGTATCACCAACCTATTTCTGCCGTGAAGCACTAACTCGCTTCGGTTTGAAGGGCGGGGCAGCCGTTGTAACTATACTTGAGACCTTAGAGCTTATATGTTAAGGTGGGTGGCGCATATACGTTGTAAATGTCTATGGGGTCCGGTAACCACTTAACACCAGGTGGACTGTGAGCTCGTCCACCCATCTGTGCAATAAAAAAAATTGCTATAATTTGTTCCAACGGATCGGTGGTAGCGATGTAGATAGTTTTTTTACGGTACGGGTATGTCTTAATGAAATTTGCATTCAAAGTTTATTTTTTATTGCTTAGATGTGTGGACGAGCTCACAGCCCACCTGGTGCTAAGTGGTTACTGGAGCCCATAGCCATCTACAACGTAAATGCGCCACACACCTTGATATATATAGTTCTAAGGTCTCAGTATAGTCACAACGGTTGCCCCACCCTTCAAACCGAAACGCATCACTGCTTCACGGCAGAAACAGGCAGGGCCGTGGTACCCACCCGTGCGGACTCACAAAAGGTCCTACCACCAGTAATTACGCAAATTATAATTTTGCGGGTTTCATTTTTATTACACGATGTTATTCCATCACCGTGGAACTCAATCGTGAACATTTGTTGAGTACGTATTTCATTAGAAAAATTGGTACCCGTCAGCGAGATTCGAACACCGGTACATCGCTCGATACGAATACGGACGTCTTATCCTTTAGGCCAAGACGACTATCTATACGACGGAGTAATTCCTGGAATCTTTTGCTTCTTAATCGTATCACTCTAGACAGTGGTCCTGGTAGTCATGTGAAAAATTGCTGAGTCTCACGATGTCCCGCCATCTCTACCTGCTCAAGGCCATTCTACTGCACGCATTTAGGGAATCTCCCACTGTTATTTTAATTAGGTCGGCCCACCGCATTGGCGAATTCTTGGAATTGATCAGGCCAAATGCTTGTCGTGTCGAAATAAACCCATCATTAGAATTTTTTGTAGTATCTTACGCATTAGTCTATGCACTGCCTAAAACAAAAGTCTAAAATATCTTCTTAACAGTCGACTGTGAGTTTGTTCATCAAGGTGGTGGTAGGTACTGGTGGTAGGACCTCTTGGGAGTCCGCACGGGTAGGTACCACCACCCCGCCTATTTCTGCCGTGAAGCAGTAATGCGTTTCGGTTCGAAGGGTGAGGTAGCCGTTGTAACTATATTGAGACCTTAGAACTTATATCTCGAGGTGGGTGGTGCATTTACGTTGTCGATGTCTATGGGCTCCAGTAACCGCTTAGCACCAGGTGGGCTGTGAGCTCGTCCACCCATCTAAGCAATAAATAAAAAAAAGGTAAACTTTATTAATGAATTTCAAAGAATTTTAATCTTTGTAATGAATGATTTATTTGGCAACTCAGAAAGCTCCAAATAGTTTTTCATATAGTTAAAATGTTTCATCTCAAAGTGTTAATTATGAAGTCTTAGTTGGAGTGCAGATTCATGTTGAATTTACGTCAGCTTAGTAAATGCCCAAATTATATACTTTAAATATTATTTGTAATGCTGTTGCGATGCGCAGCGCGAGATCATTTTGACTACTAAGTGACTAAATATGTATGTGAATCTGGCAGTTTATTTAAACAAATCCCATGCCACCTAGCGTATGTTATTGATAGCATTCCGGAAAATATCTCCGAAGTTCTAATTACCGCTGGACTCTTCCTCTTTTTTTTTATATCCTTGTAGGCAGACGAGCATACGAGCATGATGAGTGGTTACCGTCGCCCACGGACTTCAGCAATGCCAGGGGTAGACCCTTCTTCTTCTGCGAGAAGTTGGACTGCCATTAAACAACGTAGCGTATGTAAATTGTAAACAATTTAAAAAGCTCGATTACTATCTGGGTTGATGGCTTACTCTTTTTTATTTATTGTATATATGGATGGACGAGCTCTCGGCCCATCTAATGTTAAGTGCTTACCGGAGCCCATAGACGTCTACAACGTAAATACCGCCACCCACCTTGAGATATGAGTTCTAAGGTCTCCCTATAGTTACAACAGCTGCCCTACCCTTCAAACCGAAACGCATTACTGCTGCACGACAGAAATAGGCAGGGTCTTGGTACCTACCCGTGCGGACTCACAAGAGGTCCTACCCCCAGTACTCGGAGTTAAATGGTTAAGATTGACTCAATGAAATTATTTCAAAGTCTAGTATCTATCTTCTATATATATGTATGAATAGAATGCAGCCCACAAATATCCACTGCTGGACATAGGTCTCTCTCAAGTCTCGCCATGATGACCGGTTGCGTTGCCTGTATTCAAGCAGATTCTTACGACTAATAGGATACTAATAGGAGTTCTACACCGCGTGGTTATCTGCTACTAATACAAAAAATTTGTATGATTGAAATGCTTAAGAAATGAAACCTATAGAAATATTCTATCTAATTTACCTTCCAGCTAAATCCTCTAGATGTAACTGTTTCTGTATTTAATGTCGCTTTTTCGTTTCGTCTAGTTTGGAACGAGCTCCTCTCCACGGTATTTCCCTAGCGCTATGACATGTCCTTCTTCAAACGAGGCTTGTGGAGAGCTGGCTCTGCCCCTGGCATTGCTGACGTCCACGAGCGACGGTAAGCACTCATCATCAGGTGGGCAGTATGCTCGTCTGCCTATACGGCAATAAAAAAAGTTACGAATCACAACGTTATTAAAGAGCTTTTTCACTTCAAAGTCGATAAAACATTCAATCGAGTTAAAGTGTTTTTTTAAGACGGTTTGTGGCTTATAAATTTTTTTCGAGTAAATAAAATGAATGGCAAATGCTACTTCAAAAGGTTCTACATTAACGTTATCTATCAGAGAACGTGGCTTTAATCCGTCAGCTGTCATATGTCATCTGTCAGCTTGTTATTTAATCTTGACAGATGCCAGATTTCAATCGACAATAAAAAGATAAATAATATATTGTATTGCTTTTTCTTTGCTTTTTTTTACACACATAGTTGTTTTTGTAGAGCGATCACGATTTTATTTTTATTTTTTATTTGGATAATAATTTTATTAAGCTGTACACACAAATAAGATATTTAAATGTAAAAACCATACGACTTTTTATACATCACCGACTTCGCAATACGTAAGTAACTTCTTAGAAACTTTTGCTCTATAAAGAAAAAAACTTACCCGTACCAACTTAAGTTTCTCTACGCCGTAGCGGCTCCGTAGCAACGACGTAGACCGTAACCCCGTAGTGTGCTACAAAGTTTTGTAACTACCCATTTGTGGTACATATTCAATACATTTGTGTTTTTGTTAAATTGAAAGACCTTTTATTTACATAAATGAAATACAAGCCGGAATAGATTAATATTTTGCAGAATCCAGAATGTTAATACCAGTCTCTATTCACACTCGTAACCACTAGTCAAGTCAAGATTAAATTTTTTGTTTCATTTATAACAATATTAATTCTTTATTGTCAAAATCTTTAGATGATATTTAACGTACTTATTTACTGTATACTATATAATAATATATACACCTATATTGCGTTTATATTGACATAAATCAAAGCCGAATTTTAGCCAACATTCGATCCGCTGGTGTTCCACATAAAAATCAATTTCTCACCAAAAATTAACAAGAGAGCATTAAATCTATAAGTACAGCGATTCTACCCGATTCATCGAACAGGATACTTGAATTCATGTCCCTAAGCATTTTTACTGAGGAAAATAAATCACCGGTTGGCATTCCGAGACCTTTGTTGGAAAAACCCGGTGTTTTTAAGTGAATTGCCGTTCTCTAGGGAATAATTGAGCGATGTTTTTTTTTCTTCTGGAGCTCGCCTAGATTTATTAGCATGAGTAGACTTGTTTTGGTAGCGTCTCGGAGAGAGGAGGCTTGATTATTTTCCTCCGAAGTCCCTTTATTTTTCGAATTGATTAAAAAATATTTTCGCAAACCCGCTCTTCAGTATGTCGGTAAAGTTTGTTGGTACAAAATAGGTATTGGTGGGTAATTGAAGATTTTTCTTTTGCTCTGTCAAAAGTTATTTGAAAAAAGAATTTTTGGCTAAATTTAAATGATGCTCGGAATTTGCCAGAGAAGTTGTCGTGGCTTAACGGATAAGACGTCCGGTGCATTCGTGTGTAGCGATGCACCGGTGTTCGAATCCCGCAGGCGGGTACCAATTTTTCTAATGAAATATGTACTCAACAAATGTTCACGATTGAGTTCCACGGTGATGGAATAACATCATGTAATAAAAATGAAACCCGCAAAATTATAATTTGCGTAATTACTGGTGGTAGGACCTCTTGTGAGTCCGCGCGGTTGGGTACCACCACCCTGCCTATTTCTGCCGTGAAGCAGTAATGCGTTTCGGTTTGAAGGGGGGGCAGCCGTTGTAACTATACTTGAGACCTTAGAACTTATATCTCAAGGTGGGTGGCGCATTTACGCTGTGGATGCCTATGGGCTCCAGAAACCACTTAACACCAGGTGGGCTGTGAGTTCGTCCGCCCATCTAAGCAATAAAAAAACTTACCATAGGAGTTGGGGAATATGAGCTACGAACATAAGTAGGTATTTGGATGATTTTTTTTTTGTTGCTTAGATGGGTGGACGAGCTCGCAGCCCACCTGGTTGTGGTAAGTGGTTACTGAAGCCCACAGACATCTGCGACGCAAATGCGCCACGCACCTTCAGATATAAGTTTTAAGGTCTCAAGTATAGTTACAGCGGCTGCCCCACCCTTCAAACCGAAACGCATTACTGCTTCACGGCAGAAATAGGCAGGGTGGTACCTACCCGCGCGGACTCACAATGAGTCCTACCACCAAATGAGGATATTGAATGGGATTTGAGGATTAAAAACTTGAGGGTTGTTGATGATCTGATCCCTTTTGAAACAGGGAGAGCTTCCGTTCTTAGAGAGCCCGTTCTTAAAGAGGGAGAGCTTTACGTAAGTGGGTAGAAGAGTATAATCTAGTAAGAGTGATTCTCATGGATCGTTAATTTTGAGTTTTTGTTTTTGTTTTATTATTATTATTATTTGACAATTTTTTTTACTATTTTTATTATTATTATTGCTTTTGTTTTATTCCAAGATTGTAGTTTCGAGCTCTAGTTCTTCGCTATATGCTTTGTATCGTGTGGTCCATGGACAGTGCTTTGAGTAGTTCGAAATGATCTCTCTATTACCTTTTTATTATCGCACCTCATGCCAGCAGAGCTCATGCACACTATCTGGAACATTAGAATTTTTGTAATAAGTAAATACAATTAGAATAGACAACTCTTTGACAAACACCGTTACCGTTGTCCATAGACATCAACAACGTAAATGCCGCCGCCCACTTTGAAACAAGAGTTCTAAGTTCCGGTTTTAGAGTAGAAATTATTTGTAAAATAATAGTTCAATTGTTTTCCGTACAAATATAGTCTAATCCCCCCCTTTGAAGCTCATTGTGGTAAACAGCTCGTTTGCTCCATAGCTTTAAGGAACAAATCTTTGAGAGCTTTAAACTTTGTCCGCCAAAGTTTGCAAGTTACTGTTAGGTAACGTCCGGCGAGTCGAAAGCACATTATGAACGGGAACAGATGTTTATTAAGTCTCATTCATTAATTTAATTCCACTTTACTGTACTGCAAATTATTTGTTGACATTAGGGAGTACTGCGGACTGCAACGGCAAGCGGAGAATATTTATTTTCTGAAAGAATCATGTAACTGACTGTTACACGCTGGAGTTCGGGATAAATAAAATTCTACCGAAGAATACTTAGAACACTTCAAAAACACTTTAAAATTCTCAATTCACTTCTTCCGCTTCGCTTCGGGTGATTTTTTCGCTATTTCGCTTCGAGTAGTTCCTATTACTAACTGACTGTGTGCCATCTCTGCAACGCTTTTATAGCCGATACCACATCCCTAGAATTATCGAGAATATTCCACACATTTCGCGTATTGTGTTTCCGCTATCTCATAATAGATGGCGTTGTACTTCTCGAGCGTTCTAGGTGCTACTAGATCTTTTGATATTGGTTCGAATATTCGGCGATAGATGGCGTTACTCTTACCGGCGTAACACGACTCTTAAATCTGTGAATTGAAAACTTGACCTCAAGTGCGAAGGTGGGATCTATGGGCGCCGCTGACCACTTAACATCAGGAGGAGACTATTGAGATTTGTTAAGTTTTAAGGGTAAATAAGAAAATCAAGCCATAAAAGTGCCTTTAACCATACTAATTCAATAATTAAAAGACGCTAATCCATCCAGAAAATGATCAGTAAAACCGGTAGACTTAAGTTATGGTGAAATGCGATACGTTTTCCTGTTGATCGGAATATGATATGGAGCAATAGTACGTTGAAAGCTGATGAACTATTGTCCTAAAGGTTGCGAAAAATCAAAGTGAATTTGGGCTCTTTTTCCTGATAGGAAAGGATTGGTAACAAAATTCTTTCACCGATGGTCTTACAGCCGAAATGTTTTGCAGAACGCAGAGAGATTGATTGTAGTATGTTTAAAAATAAAACATTTCGACCCCAAAATATGATGACTCTCAATAAAAAAGATAAATTATTTTATTTATGACGTGATCTGAAGCCGTATAGTTAAGCTCATTGATGTAGTGGACCGATCTTATTGACCTTACCGATCGAAGGTAGCCGGTTTAAATTCCAGGATTGCAGTGAAAAAAATTGGTGTTTGTAGTCTGTGTGCAGTTGACAGTTGCAGTAATCATCTCGTTTTCGTTTCCAGTACTCATTTTAGAAGACTCAAGTCCTATCCTTTGAATGTTCCACGTCGTTTTATGCGTATTTCCACTTCATCTTCCACTTGACAGCGATTTCACATTGAAAACCAAATTGGTTTAGTAGTTGATCCACTAAGCCCTTAAAGGGTCATAATTTATCCTGACTTGATAGTGCAGTAATTAGTTTGACTGCTCTGATGAGAAAAATGGCTTCGATACCCAAATGAGGTAAACGTGGGCTCCCCAACATGGTGTTACCCGAGCGTTATGACATGCCCTTCTTCAAACGAGGCTTGTGGAGAGTATTAAGCGGTAGGCAGCGGCTTGGCTCTGCCCCTGGCATTGCTGACCACGAGCGACGGTAACCACTCACCATCAGGTGGGCCGTATGCTCGTCTGCCTACAAGGGCAATAAAAAAAAAACCTAGTACGATGAACAGGTTTGTTTTCTCATTTGTTTAATATCTAAATGTTTATGCGTATGTTTAAACCATATATCTAAACGTTAAATTTTTTTTAATGGTAGCTGTTCCTTGCTGGATCTCTTGTTGTTCTCTTCAATGAAACGATTTGGCTCGTATTTACAGGTTTATTAAAAGGGAGGGGGATTTAGAGATCCTTAACAGTGGCTGTTTTCACCTTATGAGGTCTGTGGATTTTGGCAACCACTTACCACCAGGTGGAGTGCGTGTTCATTCGCTTATCTACAAAATAAAACAACGGGCTCCCAAACTTTGACCGCTTATCATTGGATAAGTACCGTTATTTAAGTAGAAATGTACATGTATGATGTGTTAACCTGATAGTTTAATTTGGCTTCAAATGACGTCACATATAATAATAATAATTTATTTATTTCTCTCTTAAACGTATAGTACAAATACAAATGGAAATTAACCTTATAATTTATTTTGTTAGCCTTTGAAAGAGTGAGAGTCTTTACTAGGTTCAAAGACCTGTATTACTGATCTCCAGGCTCCCTCCTTCTTTAGATAGATTAGGTTAGGTTAAGTCGTGAACAGAATCTGCGGACTAGTGTTGAGAGATCATTAGGTGTTATCATTTAAAAAGGTCATTATGGGTGTGTGTGTGTAAAATCGCATTATATTTTAAACATTTTGCAAAATAAATACTGTCCGGTTACGACCTTAGATAAGTTTTTGACCATCACTAACCTAAACGACTCAAGAAAACGTGGCTATTTTCGTAGAAAAAAAAAAACACACACACATATTGTCCATGGAACACCCTTTCTCGGTACTTACCCCGTTTCCTGTAGCCTTCGAACAGGGGTATTAAACTGCGGGGTTCCGCTCAATATATCTCGGACCGGGGCCCGATGTGCTCCGTACAGATACGGCCCTAATGTCACCCTTTATGCGGAGCTCTTTTCGACCTGTTTACGTAATTATCGTTCGTTGNAAAAAAAAACACACACACATATTGTCCATGGAACACCCTTTCTCGGTACTTACCCCGTTTCCTGTAGCCTTCGAACAGGGGTATTAAACTGCGGGGTTCCGCTCAATATATCTCGGACCGGGGCCCGATGTGCTCCGTACAGATACGGCCCTAATGTCACCCTTTATGCGGAGCTCTTTTCGACCTGTTTACGTAATTATCGTTCGTTGAATGGCTTTTTTTGGGGCGCGTTTTTTTTTTTACGAAGAAATTCTGGTCGAAAATTTACGACTGACCCCTGACCGGGTCTTGTTCAGTTTTCATTGGGACGCGTTCATTGTTCAGTTTGGTGATGGGTGATAGTGTGGTTTGTTATTTCAAGTAATTATGAATACTAGTGGTCCCGCAGTAGTCGAAATTCAACTATAATTAATTGAAATTTTATTTATAAACATTATTATGGTTCTTTTGTCAAACACTATTTACTTCTTTAATATAGGTAATTACAGATTTCGCCAAGACTACATTAAAGATAAATACTTTTAAAAATAATTAGTCTATTCTCAATTTGACCACAGACTTTAAATAATAAAAGTATGACAATAAACAAAGTATACATGTATAAATGCGTGTGTGTGTCAAATAGATAGTAGTGTGTGTAGTATTTTTTTATTGATTTAAAGTGTTTTTTATGCATAATTAAAAAAAAAAATTACATTCTGCACTCCAGAATGTAGAATTCTCTATAAGTGTGGGAAATTTCATACTCCTCCGTCCGCGCAATTTCCGTAAAAAGGGCTACAAAGTTTTGCTTCACGTATTAATATATAGATAGGTGAATCGTTGTAGCATTGAATGACTAAATCAAGAGATACATTGGAAATAATACCGCAAGGATTCTTGTTTCTTCAATCTAATCTGAGTTTGGATGAGTGATCTTGTGGTTTGTTATTTCAAGTAATTATGAATATAGCTGAATCGTTGTAGCATTGGATGACACAATCAAGAGATACATTGGAAATAATACCGCACGGATTTTTATTTCTTCAATCAACATATACATTAGATCTATAAACAGTCTTACGTATAAACTATCTTAGTTATTTCAAACAAGGGATGGTTAGTTTTGAAATGTTAACTATTGAAATTTTGTATGAATACTCGCAATACTAAATTAACGAGAAATTAGCCCACAAGACACAACCCACTGAGTTTCTCACCGGATCTTCTCAGTGGGTCGCGATTCCGATCCGGTAGCCTGTAGACTGGTAGTCAGCGAAGCACTGCTCTTGCTATGACTAGTGTTAGCAATTCTCTCAGGTTGAACCCGTGAGCTTAACTATCGGTCCGCGTGAAGTTGAAACAACCCCTTAGGTAGAAAAAAAAACAAATTTTGGTTCATAATAATATGTTTTCGCAACTGTCCTAAAACTTTCCTTTGTTTAGGTAACACAAAAAGAAAGAACGGAAACTTTCAAATAGTTCAGGCAAACGTTTGGAGAACGATACACGAACAAACATACCAAAGCACATTTAAGTGACTATTAAGTTTTAGATAAATTACGGACGAATGATAATAATGATAAACAAATCATTCGCCAACCAAAACCCGCGTTTCGGTCTTGACTAACGACTGAGTGACTGGGAACAAGATTTGTCTCTCTTCATCCACCCAATTTATCACTATCGCGTCACTTCGGACAGGCATTTGCCTGCAGATGTTTGTAAATAACAACAGCCTTTGTCGCTTAAGAGTTAGAGACGAGAATCCTTTAGATAGTTTTTGTTGTGTAAAAAAAGCCATCTTTGAAAGTAGAGCACGTCTACATTTTTTGGTTATATGAAAAACGAAGGCAATTATTTTCATGGTCTATTTGAGATCATTTCCAAAAGATATGTTGTGTAATAGGCTGGCGATCTTTAATGTGTATTTAGTGTTTACTGGTACCTCATACAGTGATCTCGTAATAATACTTACCACTAAAAGTTCTATCTAAACTGATGCTAATTGCTGTTATGTAACAATTGACACTATCCCTCCCACTTTACCACTTTAGTGGTACATAATGTTGCTGTTTTTTTTGACCTAAAAAGTTAAACAATAATTTTTCATCAGTTCGCGAAAATTAAAAATCGAAATTCCTGTATGCCTGTATTTTTTAACGTCTCTAACAATTAAAAGATCATTATAAATATGTCTCAGATGAAAACTGTCCAAGATGCACATCATTCGGTAATCAGAGATAGATTTTAAAAAGACGATTTGTGCGAAAATATTCAACAGGATATCGGATTAAAAAAATTCAATCATTAGGGTTGTCACTAATATAAATTCCTATTTCTACATGAAGTACATTATTTTAGCATTATGTAGCACATGATTGTTCAGCTATCAGGTAAGCAAATTATGCGTTCAGTTTGAGCTATATATGGAATACCTTAAATTACGTAATAATATTCACTGTGAACTGTCTATGCCATAGACAGAGTCTATGGGGTCCCATAATTAACCACTTGGGTGCTGTGGCAGAGGACTTCAAAGACTCACTACAAGAGTTTGTCCAATAAAATTCACATAACGTAATTTTCGGTCAGGAATAAAGAAAATCTATTTGTCTGAGCCTCTGTACCGCAAGCACGAGTGGATATAAAAATGAATTTATTGGCAATTTGCGGTAAGAAATACGACTATCCTTCTTACAAGCACTTTTGTGTCTGTCTAATGAAAATGTGCTATTTAAAACGTCCACTTGATTTACTTGAATGAGGCATCGAGCTTTAAGTTAGTATTGATAATGGTTATTTTCGATTTTTAAATTCGGTTGTGTGATGTCCGCTTTGAATGCCATTATCCAATCTCTTCCAGTGGGCTTTGTGAAAGAGATTCACTGAGGAATGGTCAGCAGGGTTCTCCAATTATTACATCAGCATCCTTCATTATCCTTCAATCGCCAATTGGCATGAACTGGTGGTCGGGCGTATTTTAAATCCGTATGTATGGGTTAGTACCATCATTGTCTATCTCTGCCGACTCATAAGACGTCCTACCACAATTAACAAGTTAGTTACCAGAATTCCGTTACTAGTGGCAGGAGGTATTGCAAGACCGAAGGGTAGATTGTCCCTTCTTATTTCTACCACGAAGGAGTTCCTTCATACACACCACTGTGAACACAGCAACAAAGGTCTATATCACATAATTTGGGTAATAGGCGATGTAATTCGTGTTCAATGACATTTTTTTCCCTATCTATTCGTTGTTAGCCTGAGGAGCCTAAGGAGTCGATGGGAGAAATATAAAAAAACAGCACCGACTTGGATATGTCAAGTCAATTCGACTCTTTGTGCAAAAAACATTCTAACGATTCCGCTGTATTCACTTCACCATAATATCTTTTATCCTTAAAATAATCACCGATTTACATTCCCATTAAAACAAGGAGCTGCCTCTCAACTTTTTCGATCTCCAACAATCTATAAGCTCGATGCGAAAGCAGTTAGTCAATAACGTCACGGCAGCTTTCATTCTGTCCCCCGTTTCATTTAATATCATTTCATTTGGACCCCGAAGCTCGTGATTCTAATCTATTAAGAAGTTTAGGGACGTGCCTTGGGGATCTTGTGACGCGACGCGAGAAATGTTGGGGTGCATAATATATTTTCGAGTGTATTGATTTGTGAGTAATGAAGGCCTTGTCTTTTAGAGATTAAAGATTATTTGCACGCGGCATTGTTAATTTAGCAATAACAGATAAACGAATCATGTTTTTTCTTTACATTACTGAGTATGAACCTTAAATAATATAGTGAAGTGATTGATGAATGAAGAATTAAAAGGAGTAAGTACACTACACATTGCAAGACGTTGCTTTAGAGATCTGTTATTTAAATTATTAATATTTAAAAATAAAGGTGGAATATAATACGGAATCATCATAGTATTTTCTTCGGTAATTTAAGGGGTCAATCTTGCATTTTTTATTTTCGTTATACATTGATTTAACACCTTAGTGACGTCCGTGATCACGAAAACTGTAAAGTATTTGAAATGTCGGTAATAATATGCTGAAAATTAAAAACGCGAGAATGAACCTTAACAGTCGTATTAATAAGGAAATTTTAATTCGATTTAAATACCACTTTACCCCCGATTCCAAGTAAAGTTCCCCCACGCAGAACAATGGAGAAAATAGAAACCGTTAGTTGAGTGATTGGGTTGGTGCAGTTGCTAGCGCCCTTGATTGCTGGAACGATGGTAGTGGGTTCGATTCCCACCCCGGTTCGTTACTGGTGGTAGGACCGCTTGTGAAGTTGTGAGTCCGCAAGGGAAGGTACGGTGGTACCTACCCTTGCGGACACCGTGCCTGTTACTGCCGTGAAGCAGTAATGCGTTTCGATTTGAAGGGCAGGGCAGCCGTTGTAACTATAATGAGACCTTAGAATTTATATGTCAAGGTAGGTGGTGCATTTACGTTGTAGATGTCAATGGGCTCCAGTAACCACTTAGCACCAGGTGGNAAGTTGTGAGTCCGCAAGGGAAGGTACGGTGGTACCTACCCTTGCGGACACCGTGCCTGTTACTGCCGTGAAGCAGTAATGCGTTTCGATTTGAAGGGCAGGGCAGCCGTTGTAACTATAATGAGACCTTAGAATTTATATGTCAAGGTAGGTGGTGCATTTACGTTGTAGATGTCAATGGGCTCCAGTAACCACTTAGCACCAGGTGGGCTGTGAGCTCGTCCACACATCTAAGCAATAAAAAAAATGAATTAAACTTTCGTGCGATAAATACTTTTGTTTGCTCTTTGTCTGACCGGTTACTATTTGTATATATCCGTATAATAATTATACATATTCTTACAATATAAGGAAGTTGGGACCATAGGATCGCGTGTAGCTTGTCTCTGTGTATTATCACTATTCTTGTCAGGGCCTCCTCTTTTCCAAAGATCGCAACACCGGAAAATTACTAAATGTGATTATAGTACTATTACGTATATACTTATTACTGCACGTATGTATACTCTTAATTCAGTACCACCGTTAAATATTGGTTAGGAATGACCGAAAGAAAATTGTAAACGTGTTCAAAAATCCTTATGGATTGTTGTGTTGTCATTTAAGGACAAAATGAAAGCGTAAAGAGGGTATTTCGTGAAGGACTGTGTAGGGTATGGTTTATCCTGTCACTGAAAGGAGTTTGAAATGACATTTTGGGTTTGTAATATAAATGAACGTAAAATGTATTTTAGGTATCTGTTTTCTGAGTTCTTCAGTCAAATGTTCTAGTCGATTCGATAATCTTGGAAATTATGTTTCATTCCACGTTACTGGTTTTTACTGGTGGTAGGACCTCTTATGAGTGTGCGCGGGTAGGTACCACCACCCTGCCTGTTTCTACCGTGCAGCAGTAACGCGTTTCGATTTGAAGGTTGGGGTATCCGTTGTAACTATACTGAGACCTTTGAACTCACATCTCAAGGAGGATGGCGGCATTTACGTTGCAAATGTCTATGGGCTCCGGTAACCACTGTACACCAGGTAAGCTCATTCACCCATCGAAGCAATGAAAAATAAACCAAAAAACAAAAATGCTTCGTCAAGTAAAACCTAAGTTACTATATAATGTACTATCCTATTATTGACTACAGATTTGATTTAATAAAAAAGCTTAATGCGACAACGACGAACTACTTCTGAAATTTACTGACTCGGTGGTACTGTAGTTAGGGGCCTTTACTATTGTGCCGAGGGTCGTGAGTTTGATTCCCACATCGGGCAAGCACTCGTGTGATGAATAGTTTTGTTTGCTCTTTGTCTAGGTGTTAGGACTAGGTGCTATTGGTGGTAGGACGTCTTGTGAGTCAGCACGGGTAGGTACCTTTACTCTGCCTATTTCTACCGTGAAGCAGTAACGCGTTTCGATTTGAAGAGTGGGGCAGCCGTTGTGACTATACTGAGATCTTAGAACTCACATCTCAAGGAGGGTGGCGGCATTTACGTTGCAGATGTCTATGGGCTCCGATAACCACTGTATACCAGGTAGGCCGTGTGCTCATCCACCCAAGGAAGCAATGAAAAATAAACCAAAAAACAAAAATGCTTTGTCAAGTAAAACCTAAGTGACAATATAATGTACTATCCTATTATTCACTATCTATCGTAAATACCCCGATAACCCAGAGAAGCTAATGGTAGTTTTTCGGTTTGACGGTTTTCGGAAAAAATGAAAATAAAACTAACTTTCTAATTACCACATCAAAGCGTATTTTTAAAGTATTGCTTTTTGAAAATGTGCTACATATAAGTGTGTTGTTTGTAATGAATTAATGATCCAGTGACGACCCGGACTTGAGTGAAACATTAAAGCTTACAAATGATCCAAGTTTCCGTCACCTGGCGACCACTGTATGACAGTTTCCCAGTTTTGATTGAGCCTTCATATCTTTAGGGATGAAAGTTTAAAGTTGGAAACTGTAGTTTGGCATAAACGACGGTGTTAGCCATCTCGCCTACGTAATTATATTATGAGGGATGTTTATACTGATGGTTCTTAAGTTACCTATGATAGTATAATTTCAGAGGATTCAAACGACTTTTCTATTTCATCGGATAATTCAATCTGGTCTTAAGCATTCCAACCGGCGATAATATTTGATGTTTTCAATCCGAACTAGGCAATCTAGTTTTGCTTTAGAGTTTTACGAATTGGAGGCTTAATTGAATAATTCAATCTTTTCTTAAACATTCCAACCGGCGATAATATTTGATGTTTTCAATCCGAACTAGGCAATCTAGTTTTGCTTTAGAGTTTTACGAATTGGACGCTTAATTGAATAATTCAATCTTTTCTTAAACATTCCAACCGGCGATAATATTTAATGTATCCAATCCGAACTAGGCAATCTAGTTTTGCTTTAGAGTTTTACGAATTGGAGGCTTAATTGAATAATTCAATCTTTTCTTAAACATTCCAACCGGCGATAAATTTTGATGTTTTCAATCCGAACTAGGCAATCTAGTTTTGCTTTAGAGTTTTATGAATTGGAGGCTAAATTGAATAACTCAATCTTTTCTTAAACATTTCAACCGGCGATAATATTTGATGTTTTCAATCCGAACTAGGCAATCTAGTTTTGCTTTAGAGTTTTACGAATTGGACGCTTAATTGAATAATTCAATCTTTTCTTAAACATTCCAACCGGCGATAATATTTAATGTATCCAATCCGAACTAGGCAATCTAGTTTTGCTTTAGAGTTTTACGAATTGGAGGCTAAATTGAATAATTCAATCTTTTCTTAAACATTCCAACCGGCGATAATATTTGATGTATCCAATCCAAACTAGGCAATCTAGTTTTGCTTTAGATTTTTACGAATTGGAAGCTAAATTGAATAATTCAATATTTTTTTAAACATTCCAACCGGCGATAATATTTGATGTATCCAATCCGAACTAGGCAATCTAGTTTTACTTTTTAGTTAGTAAGTTTTAAGTTTTAGTTTTAGTAACTATTACTTAGAAGATTTAATTAAAACCATTTTTACGATTTAACATTGCGATTATTATTTTTGGGAACAAATACACACTGTCTTCTTCTTATCAGCCCACAGACGTCCTTTGCTGGTCATATGCCTCCCCCAAGGCTCGCCACAAAGATCGGTCCTGCGCTGCTTGCATCCAGCGGATCCCCGCGAACCTTAATAGTTCGTCGCTCCATCTTGTGGGCGGCCTACCCACCTTACGTCTTCCGGAGCAATGGAGAGGGCTATGCTCGAAGTTTCCGTACGAGATCAGAAATCAAACAGAAATGAGGAGATTCGCAGGAAAACCATGGTAACCGACATAGCCCAAAGGATGGCGATGTTGAAGTGGCAGTGGGCATGGCTCGTAGAATGGATGGTCGTTGCAGCCGAAAAGTTCTCAAGTGGGGACTGCTTACCGGAAGACGTACTGTCACCCGGCCCCAACTTAGGATTCCCTATGTTATGGGTACCAGAGCTTGACACACATACATTTATTTATTGCATGGAAACCGAACCTACGGCCCTTGGCGCAACGGTCAGTAGCGCTAACTACTGCACCACTCAGTCATTCTAATTTTAATTATTTTTTTAATTGCTTATTTGGATGGGTGAGCTCACAGTCCCCCTGGTTGGTGTTAAGTGGTTACTGGAGCCCATAGACATCTTGAACGTAAATGCGCCACCCACCTTGAGATATAAATTCTAAGGTCTCAGTATATGTAGTTACAACGGCTGCCTCACCCTTTAAACCGAAACGCATTATTGCTTCACGGTAGAAATAGGCAGGGTAGTAGTACCTACCCGCGCGGACTCAGAAGAGGTCCTACCACCAGTAAAATCTGACGTTTCCAGACACTATACTCAATAGGTAGATTTCTGGTCTGTATCTGCGCGGGCTTATAGCTTGCCTATTGCGCTAGTGTTACATAAAATGCAACAAACGTCCACGGATTGGGGTGAAAGGACTGGAACGTTTAAGGGATGATTGACTTTGTACATTAACGACGCGACCACGATCACTCCTCTTCTAAGTCATTCATTAACGTCTAGTCAATGACTTAGAAGATAAAGTCTATGGTGATTGAAAAGGCCGAATGAAAGTGTGGCCGTAGCTATCATACAAGCACAAGATATTTGACAGATGCTTGAATCTCGCTTTCGACATTTTCAAGACAAGCCAGCATATATACAAGTTCCGAACAACAACATTCGGACCTTCGGTCTACCGAGCAATATTACCCGCTCGGTGGAAGATCTTCCCTTTGTTGTATAATTAAAAAAGCCTTAATTATATGCAGCGACTTGGCTCTATCTTCGACATTGCTGACGTAGATCGTCATTGCTGACGTCGATCGTCATTGCTGACGTCGATCGTCATTGCTGACGTCGATCGTCATTGCTGACGTCGATCGTCATTGCTGACGTCGATCGTCATTGCTGACGTCGATCGTCATTGCTGACGTCGATAGCCATTGCTGACGTCGATAGCCATTACTGACGTCGATGAGCGACGGTAACAGCTTACCATCAAGCGGGCCGTACGCTTGTCTGCCTACAAAGACAATAAATATAATATATATGACGGAGGAGAAACGCTGAAGGAATGTTTTTAAAAAGTGTGACGTCACCATTGCTGACGTCACGATCATTAAGTTCTCGACGAATGACTCATATTTGGGCTTCCAAAACAAAACTTCACGAGAACTGCGTATATTGCACGAGAAGCATAACAACGTTACAGAGAGATCCGTACTGTACTACGGCTCGGAAACGAATGAATAAACGCTAGACAGCACGGCCGTATTTATAGGACTTCGTACACGTCAGCGTGTTTACAAGTATTAAACACGTGAGCGTGTTTACAAGATTTTAAAGTATTGAAATTACAATAAAAGGGAATGTTTAACATTAATTTCTTATCACAGAGTAATTAGTTGATGATCAGTAGGTAAATAGTCATATTTGCGCCGACACGGCCATACTGACAGGCGGTGCGCGCTCTGCACCGGCCTCGTTGATTCTCGTAGGTTTTTCTTTGATTCTCATTGACCTGCAGGAATAAAAAGTTTCTCTGAGTAGCGCATCTGTTATACTTGCGTTACTTGTAACTATGTAGGTTTGAGACTTATTAATGCGATTTGAT